>CAJNIZ010023792.1:30016-59491 GCA_905231905.1 Symbiodinium pilosum | reverse complement strand
AAGGTTTCCCTATAAAATGACCTCCTGGACTCCCAACACAAAAATTCCTCTATAAAATGATCCTCTATAAAATGACAAAATGCATTTTATAGAGGTCTTGGGGTGGTCATTATATAGAGGAATATGGGAGGGGGATGGAAGGAGATCTTTTGTAGGCTAATCAGATGCCTTCTGAAGAGGATTGCCCTGCAGAGCCCTCACTTTAGCTGCCATCATTGCAGCGCTTCGCTACCTTTTTACGTAAAAAAAAAAAAAAAAACAAAGATCACCCACTGTGAGTCTTTACACGTCCCCGTTCTGTGATGTTATTGAGCCCTTCCTTGGCTGACGAGTCTCGAGACTGAGACCTTGCTGCCAACACAGACAGCATTGCGAAGGGCAATGCCTGGGCCGGCTGAGCATGGGGGGGGGGGTTGCCAAACTTAGGGCTTCGGGTGTAGGATTTAGGGATTAGGATTGTTTTGACAACCCCTCAGACTTTTACGTCTGCCGCAGCGGCAGGAGGTTATGGTTTAGGGCTTCGGGTTTGGTATCTATCAAAGGGGATAGGGGGCAATATAGGGGTAATCTAGGGCTGGATAGGGTTTGGGGATTCCCAAAATTAGAGTCCTGTTTGCGTAGCCCTAAACATCATAGGTGCCATCATATAGTTTAGGCCAAAAGGGGCTCATGATTTTGAGAAATAACCCTCATAACTAGAGCAGCCCAAGTTCCGATTAAGAGGGCCTTTGTACCTAATATCTGAGTATCTTTACATGTCTTTAATAGTATTCTTAGGGGTCTAAGTTTCTCTAGGTATGGTTTACCTTGGCAACAGCTCTACAACATTTAGTTGTTCAGGAACAGCTGTTGGATTTCGTCCTGGTTCTTTATGCACGTTGCAAATTGGCCGCTGAATACGTAACCTCTTTGCAAGTTGCTTGCTGACATGCGGCCCTTCTTGCGTACTTTGCAGTTGATCGAGGGCGCGCCACGCCACGGAACCCATTTATGATGTTGTCCATCATAGCTTTTTTTAATACAATGCGAGCTATACTCCTCATATCCCCCCTTGATAACCCCCATTATACTCCCCTATCCTATAAAGCCCCACTTTAAGGAGTTGAGACTATAGCGCATTTGACTTCTATTCCCCGGCCTGACTCTTTATAGTCGCCATGATCTGTTGAATTTACTGTGGTCCAACTACGACTTAAGTTGCTTTACTAACACAACGAGGTAGCACATTGCCGCCAAGAGGTTTTAGAACTCGGCGCTCATCTCAAAACAACTAGGAATTTAAGCGCCAATGGGCATATGATGAGAACCCCAATGTTGGAAATACCCCCAAACCAAACCCTAAAGCCTAATCCCTGTACTCAACGCATTGAACCCTACACCCTACGCCTTCAGCGCTAATTAAGTATACCCTGGACCTTAAACCCTATCCCATTATCTCTACTACTATTATCATTGTTACTACTATTATTCCTAATATGATGTTTCTTACCACCACGCCCTAGGGCTTCAACACCATAGTCTAGGCCTTAAACACAATACCCCTGACCTTTTCCTGACAAGGCTCCGCTGATTGGGCCGAGAAAAGGCCCGAGGACTCTGGCATACCGGTGGCTACAGGCCTAACCTGGCAGGGGCTGAAGGGTTTATGACCTAAGGATTCAGGGCTGAGAGATTTGTTTAAGGGTTGATAGGTTTAAGGGTTCAACCTGGCAGGGGCTGAAGGGTTTAGGGTTTAAGGGTTCATGGTTACTTCAAGGCTTCAAGTTTAAGGGCTTCTTAAAATGGTTTAAGGGATAGAAGCCTCATTTAAGGGTTTAAGGGTTGAGAGCTTAAGGGTGCAGGGTTAAAGGCTTTCTTTAAGGGTTCAGGGTTTAAGGGGTCCAGGATTTAAAGGCTTCATTTAAGGGGTTTGGGTTCCAGAGTTTAAGGTTTAAGCCCGGCCTACAGGGCTCAAGGTCTACCTGGACCCTGGATGTCTTTCCCTTTTAGGGGTTTTGTCCTATATGTTTCTAGGATCTGTCGTGAGAAAATGAAGGACATCCAGGGTCCAGGCGGGGTCAGAATTGGCCGAGGGCCCCACCTAATAGTGGCAGAGAAGGAAACACTACAGACCTTAGTGAGTGCGGGTTGGAGAATTCCAAAACAGGGGGAGTCTCCCCCTCATATACGTATACATACTATAAATCCAACTCTGGCAACTGCACCAAATGTAGATCTCTCATTTTCACGGCCATTGGCTGTTTGTTGCTAGTCTTGCCGTCGCTGTTCTTGTGACTACTCTGCTGCACTTTCCCCGCTTCTGCTGCTAGCACCCTAGAGCATAAACCCTTACTCACTATGGCATGGAATAAGGAAACGAAGGCACCTCAACGTAGCCTCAGGGTCGCCAAACTAGCCCGGCCGAACGCATATGCCAAAGTACTGGTGTAGCAGTCTTCAAGGCTATAGGATGTTACTGAGGTTAAGCTGGGCTTTCCCCAGAAGGCAACAGCGACAGAAAGCGCAAATGCGCTACGCTGGCGCGGAATGCCACTCAGCTTCACATGATGCAGGGATGCAAGGCTGTTCTTGGTTTAGCCCTACACCCCAAATCCGAAACCAGGTGAGGTCCAAGTACACACTCCTCCCTTCCTAACTTTCCCAACATCTCACGTACGGCTGTGAGTCTGCAAGTAGCAGGGCGCGCACTCTGCCCTTGAAACAAAAAGACCAACTTCCACTGTTTGAGGTTCCGGGAACAATTCCCGACCTGGATGCGTCTGACAGCACATCTTTCGCTCTACGATTGCGGGCTTGATTTTGGGCTATGCGGAAGACCTTCGTGTCGGGTAGGTAGCGGGACCCGAGTGTTGAGAAAAACTCTGATTAAACCCTAAACCCTAACCAGCGTTGTTGCGTGGAATAAGGCGAGCGGACCAACCCTAAAACCCTAAACAGCCTGATGCGCCGGGTTTTGGTCGGAGGCTGAGGCGGTGAGCACACCAGGCGCGGCGACAAACCTGGGATCACTACCTTCCAGGACCCTCCTGGTACCCTCAAGTTAGGCCTAGATTGCCTAAACAGAGGATAGTTGGAAGGTCTAGCTTCACAGTGACACTCTTCGAGATGGCCCAGACAAGCAGGGACCGCAAACAAAGTACAGGGCACCCTGTGGGCTCTTCGCAGGATTCATATTCCAAGCACAGTTCTGCAAAAAAGGGTACGTGCCCAGCAAAGGATATGTGTCCAGCAAAGGGTCCCTTAATCCTATGACACTCCTACTATTGTCTATGGTCTCTATGGAATTCTTACACAGAACCAGAATCAAAAATTTCAACCCCAGGACGCCCGCACAGCCCCCAAAACATGCTGGCACACGCAAAAGTCGCATTTGAGCCGGCATCTTGAGTAAGGTAGGTCTACCTAAAACAATTCCATAATTCACGGTGACCCGCATCTCCATATTTCCAACCCTAAACCCTAAACCTTAAATAGTAGTTTCCATTGAATTTTCCATTATCCCAATACTACCCCAATATACTATTGCAGTTTCCATTTTCTTTTCCATTATCCCAATATACTACCCATTCCCGACATGGCTGCGTTCGGCCGTGGAACGCTGCGCCGCCCAAGCCCAGAGCTCCTGCGCAAAGCACTGCCCCTCGCTTCAAAGGCCGCATCCTCCACGGGAAATTGCTTTGATAGGGGTGATATAGGGTTCATATAGGGCTACATAGGGGTATATGGGCATGTATAGGGTTTAGGGTGTAGGGGTTTCCTTATAGGATGATACCATTAAAGGGGGATATAGTAGTTTCCCATAATCATATGATACCTTTAAAGAGGGATATAGGGGGTCATACAGGGAATATAGGTAATATAGGGAAAATGGAAAATGAGCTGGAAACTACTATTTAAGGGTTATATGGGGGGTTTCCTAAAGTTGGGGGTGCCTTTTGGGGGTCCCCATAATAAGGACTTTAGTGCTGTGGGGTCAAAATTGGGGTCCCCCTAGTTAGGGAAACTACCATGTGATACAGGGTAAGCCTTGTAAGGTTGGGATGAGGGATAAGTGGGATTACCTAAACCCTAAACCCTAAAGATTGAGGGCTTAGGACAGCAAGTTTAGATTGGCACAAGGGATTAAGCCCTTACAGGAAGGACTTAAAGAGTTTCATGTCGGATTGCAACGCCAGCATCGCTCTGCAAGCATTTGGGATTAAGTGACTGCAGGGACCTGTTGAGAAGAAAAACTACATGAGACGTATGAAGGATATATAAGACAGCTGTTCACCCAAAACGCAGTGCTCATACTAGTAGCATGTCAGCGCCAGCGTGCATTTCGACAACATGAGATAGTTGGCTGTTCTCCCCACATGCTCCAAAGACAACCTCTCGGAGGTAATCCACACATCCAGACTTTTTCATTCATATCACAAAACAAAAGCGATGAAGAAGAACACCTCTGGACTAACAGTCTCACCCCGAAACTTATGCTTGGGGCTTCTGTTTGTTATATGGACTGTCTTCAACCATTAGTTTTGGTCTCAGTGGATGCTACGGGTGTCCTCCACCGCTGCGGCGACCCGCTTTGTACTTCGGCCATGGTCAAAGGCTGCGAAGGCACGCGACCCGGAAATGGCCAGAAGCTAAAAAAAACTGCGGCAGCAGGAGGTCCCTCGTGCTTAGCAGGGAATGGGGAAATAGATTATATATTCAAATATATTATGGTATATTATAGTAGATCATGGTACAGAATGGTGTATTAGTAAATTAGGGTATGTTATGTAACAACCATTCTGCGAGGATCATATCAGTCACCTACCCCATTAATGACTTCAGGGCCCATCAGAGTAGAGGGGTCGTAAAGGAGCGCTATCGAAGGCGACCCAGCACTCAGCAAAAAGACTTGGGTGGCGGGCATACGTTGCTCCACCGTACTTGAGCTCATTCATGGTGTAGAAGCCAATGACCTCCACTCATGCACTGGACTGTGCTATCGGGGGTCTCTGTGGGCTGGCAGTACGGGCGAGCTCGACATGTTCCTTGTACACCCCACAGGAAATCCCTCAATATTCCCAAATGGTAGTTTCCCAAAATAAGGGGACCCCAGTATAGACCCCAAAATGCTACAATCCTTATTATGGGGACCCCCAAGTACCCATAATTTTGGGAAACTCCCAGGTCTTTTAGGGTACCCTTTCTCAGAGCCCCCGCACATATTCATTCTTGCATGAGACCCTCCTGCTTCAAACTGGTTAGCCATAGCCTTCAACACTTAAAGATCGGCTTTGGGCACTTAGCACGCCCTGACCCCGGAATATTCCAACACTAGGCAGAATTTAGCTTCTTAAATAGTTTGTATAGTTGTATACAAACATCTTGGCTAGAAGGGAAACTATGCCAGCAACAACCCTGTCCTCTACCAACCTCAACCTGGCTGGGTAATTGCTTGGAGCCTCTGGGTTTAGGGTTTAGGATTTAGGGTTTAAGTTTTAGGACTTAAGGCTTCAGGTTTAGGATTTAGGGTTTAGGGTTCAGAATTGGTGTTTATGTTATTAACACCCCGGCGTACCTTTTTCTGCTTGGGTTTAGGGTTTCGTGGCGTTCATGGGTCGTAGGAATTACATGTCGCGGCAGTGGCAACAGGAGCGACTCAACCTATGCAAAAGAAAGTGGGAATTATTCTGTGTCGGAGGCTCAACAATAGATATTGAGCCATGCAAACCCCCATGGGCGTTGAAGCCCCTTAGCCTTAAAAACCTTAAACATCGCTGACCTTAAATTAAGCACAAAACCTTATAAACATCGGCAAGCCCAAACCAACCACCTAGACGCGCCTTCGCCTGAAAGATGAACATGATGGGAGAGAGCCTTAGCAGCAGCTATACGTTTTGGTGTGCGTCAGACCCCTCTACACTAACAAAATTCTGGAAAATTCAGATTTTCAATGCGTCTGAAGAATATATCATACTGCGGGTATTCAGATGATGAGGGTATGAGATTTGTACTTGCTTAGGCTCCGGCAGTACGTCCACTCAAGTGGTTCCATTTGCTTGCCGTGCTGTAGCCCCAAACCCTAAATCCTAAACCTGAAGCCCTCCATCTTCTCTGTGGGTGATGGCAGGTTGTGGCACTCAACACTTTTGTTGTATGGTGATTGCTGGAACATCGCCACAATTCTAGCAACGAACGCTGCAAAAGCAAGGCTCATGCACTGACATCCTGTGAAGATGTCGGACCTCCCTCCTGTCATCTCCAACCCCTATGTGTTCCCAACTGTTGGGTATCCGCTTCCCAGAAAGGGCTTTTGCTGTTGGCGGCTCACTTTGAGTCCGTTTGAGGGCTTGACTGCTCATAGACTAGTAGGAAGGGCAGAGGAACTTAGCATACATAACACCTAATGTAGACCCATGAATAATAAACTCTCTCCTTTGAAGGGCCTTAAGATTAGCCTATTACAATTCCCATTAAGAGGGGGGGGGTTGTTCATTAGAGGTCTACATTATAAGCCATATAGCCACCCTGGAAATCCTAAGTCCCCCTTACCCTCCAAGTACAAAAGTTGTTCCTCATGCGGCCACGGCACGTCAAGAGCTGCTTGATGAGGCGGATGATAGAGGTCACCAGGCCAGCCTGGTACGGTACATGCTATTATGTAGTTTTTAGGGTTTAGGGTTCAGGGTCTTGTGGGGGTTTGGGGCTTCAGGGGGGCTATGAGCAAGATTGTCTAGAGATCGTATAAGGTCAGAATGACTACATGATGTTGGGCAACCCAACCTTTACATCACACTACACATCCCTAAAACCAGAAGGTTTACGACAGCATCCTGTGTCAAGACCCATGCAGAATCTTGTCAATCAACTGCAGGAATTCCCTTCTAAGGACCTCAAAATTAGGATCCCTATAATATCCTATAATAATCTCTATGAAATACTCAGGGGTCTGGGCTAGAGACTCCCGGCGCCCTTGTCATGAGCAAGTCACGCAGCAGGTTTAGGGCTGAGGGTTTAGGGTTTTAGGGTTTAGGGCTTTAGGGTTTTGGGGTTTAGGGCTTAGGGTTGACGGGTCTTAGGGTTCAGGGCTTAGGGTTTAGGGCTTAGGGTTTAGGTTTTTAGGGTTTAGGAGTTTATGGCTTAGGGTTTAGGGCTTTAGGGTTTAGGGCCCTATGGCACCGGAAGTCGGAACATGTTTCATTCGGGGAGGAGGCTTCAATCGTCAGAAAGATACAGGAGTGTCTCAAACTTTCCCGTATCTAATCCCTAACAGGGATCCCGACATCCCCCTACGGACCCTGAATATCACGAGGGTCCCACTGCAGGGTAGCCATGTTTGGACAACCCCCATACTGATCGAATCAGGAAGCTAAATTGAAGCCAAGCCCGCAACACTCCCATCATCATGGGGCGTTTAGCGTGTTTTTTTGGGGGGAATGCCTGAATCATGGTTTGCTCATGCGTAATCTGAGGATGGAGACTGGCAAGGATTTGGGAGAAATCTATTGTTGCCTGACGGCCAAGCCTGCATCCAAACCTCGAAGAAAATCGGGGCCATTTGCGCAAGCAGGAAGACGATGAGCAAGTTGCCCGAGTAGATGTACCTGGCAACTTCGAACCCTAGCCGAAGACCCGAAATAAGAACCGTCTATAATGCGAATCTTCTAGGATGCTCATTATAAGGGCTCAGGTTACCAACATATCACATTGTTGAGAAACTTCCTTGAAGCTAGACATCACTCAACCCAAAGCCCTGACAGGAAGATGCTAGGGTTTATAGAGTTTAGGGTTAGGGCTTAGGCATGTGTAAGGCTTGTGGAAGGGATGTATAATCGCATGACATGCCGCGCTTTACCGCATGTTACTAAATTTCTCTAGGACCTCAGCATTTTGGACCGCACCAGAACAATATGAGGACCACAAGGGACACCACAAGTTTTTGGCTCTCCCCGTAGGCAAGGAACAATCAAGCCGCCGTTGATTGAAGAGGTCCCAAGTCTTGATCTTATACCTTTACTCCCAGACCTCAGACTACCCAGAACCCGCCCATAAACCCTAAACCTTCGAACCATGCAGGCCCCAGTTAGTCTGGAATGGTAATTTCCGTCTAATTTTGGCAAACCCTAAGCCCCAAACCCTATGTAACTAACCCCTACAACTTAACCCCCTTCAAAGGGACCATTATGATTTCGGGAAGCCCCCACATTCTCAAAAGCCCTAAGCAAACCCTAAACCTTTATATGCATTTTGTCACCCGTGTAAGCCCTAAACCCTATACCCTGAACCGTGTGCAGATAATGTAGGGCACTGCCAGGCTTCGGCCATCACCGACCTCGCCGATAAGGGGCAAAAGAGTAGGGTTTAGGGTTTGGGGTTCAAGTACCCAAATATTAGGGTTTAGGTTTTAGGGTTGAGTATAGTATGTAGGATAGGCGGCATAAGCGGATCACCTGTAGGGGCTATATCGGGAATGACCTGAGATATTACTAAGTATCGATGTATTGAGGGCCCAAGTACCCAAGTGTGGGGGTTTGGGGTACCAAAACCCATTCTGGTTATAGTATTCGGGATAGGAGGCAAAGGGGATATTACTACCTAGCCGCTCCGCCTACCCTCTCTATTATTAAGGCCTAAGTATCCACTATCAGGGCCTGTATCCCCAACTAAGGGATGTCGGGCTCAATGAGCTTAGTCTCTCACTTTTTGCCGAAGGCTTGGCGTGCACAAGGTAAAGTCCCCCTAAACCTTGCCGGGCAGCCCCCCAAATTGTGTACGAAAGGTGCTCTTCCTAAACAATAAGGGATTTTCACAAATGCTCCGAAGTTGCCAGGCGATTGAAACCACAAACTGACAAGTTCTACCATGAATCCAAGACTCTACAGTTAAGGTCAACAAGAACATTGAAACAGGATGGTTGCAGTGACCTTTCTCTCTAGCAAGCTCATCGGGTAGCGACATACCGACGTTTCAGCTTTCCGGCATCTACTTTATGTCAATGTCCACATGACAAGATTTTGCGCTATGTACCAGCGAGCAGGACGTGCTGTAGTGACCCACACTGCACAACACGTTGTGCAGTCAGACGGCTTCCAAAGACCTGACGCCCGACCCTGCCCAAGACAGAACGACCCCCGTCCATTGCCGCATTATCACATGTACCCAAAACCCTCATCCCTAAACCCTAACCTCCCCCAACAAACCCTAAACACTAAACCCCTAAACCCGCATCTCTAAACCCTGACCTCCCCCAAAAAACTCCCTTGCATAATTCTCCATGCCGTTCTCTGGGTTGGCTGGCGCTGCAGACTGCCCCCCGACGCTGCACCTGAGTAGGGAGAGAGAGATAGGGGTATCTATATAGGGGTCATATAGGCATCTTTTTTAAAAGTTTTTCAGGATACCGGAAAATTGCAACTACAATATTGTGATAGGGCAGGGTTGCTGATAAGGACCTTAAATCAAGTTACCACATGGGTATATTGTACATGATAGGGCTTTTAATTTTAGCAACTAAATCTATGTTCCTTCACAGCAACCCTGGAGAGGGTGCTGCAGGCCTTGATGGCGTTTGAATCTGGGGTGTCTTTTCGGAGGTTCAAAAGGAATATACGCTACTGACCACGGTATAACCCCGTATATGGTGCAGAATCTCAAGTTCGCAGGGTTGGGACCCGTCAAGTTTTCACCGGGCTTTGAACATGTGATAGGAGAAGACAGGAACAAAGCGGAATGCAGGTAACACTTGCAAGGGAACTGGCTCGACATCAGCAGCAGAGAGCCATTTCATCGAGGAATCCGCCATCATTTCGCAAGCAAGCTAGACAAAACGTCCAATCTGCCGTTGCCCGATTGGGATAGTGGAAAATCAGCCGGACTCCTTCTTTGAGAGATCGTTACAGGCCCTGCTACGGAAGAGACATAAAAACCCTTCTGGCCCCATGCTGTTCAGGGAGATGTCATGATGCTGAATCTGAGAACTCTTTAAAAAAGTGTGTGTGTGTGTGTGTCCTCTTTCGGGTTCTTGGGTTTTCGAAGGACTCGGACGCCGTGACCCTTAAATAAAAATAGCAATTTTAGAATAATATCAAAAGTACATAATCCTAATACTAGTAGCAGTAATAAAATTAGTTCACTGAGTCCCTGGCTTGATAGAGAGGTCGAGGGAATCCTGCACTCTTTGAACTCTAGGCGGAAGAGAGCCAACCGCACTTAGAAAGGTCTGGCACATGGGCAGATGGCTAGTTTCCAATATGACGCACCCAGGTGCTGGGAGGCCAATAAAATAGGTTTTGCGGTTTAGGGTTTTGGGTTTATGGTATCCAAACAGAGCCCATGATGTCGTGAGAAATTCATATACGTTGGCTTATCTATGCCACCTGTGCTTTCGCCCATCCTCGGACAGATCCACTTTAGCGCCAGCTGACCACAGCAAAAAAAAAAAGGCTAAACAAAAACGACTTCTTGACTCTTTTACCCTTTTCAGAATGCAGTAGAGGACTTAGTATTTGAGGCTCCTTTCTCACAACAGAGAAGCCAATCCTGAACCTTACACACCTCGACTCTTTGAGCAAGATGCGTCATTCACCTAGTAAGAGCACCTAAGCCCTAAAACCGCATTGCGCAGATCCTCGCAGCCGTTGAGAAGGATAAGCAGCCACACCAGGGTGAGCACAGGCAACCCCCAAGAGACCTCAGTATTTCTCAAGGGGGCATATAGGGGGCTATGAAGGGAATATAGGTACTAAAGGGATCATGGACAATAAAATGGAANNTTTCCCAAAAGTAGGGGTACCCTTATTGAGGGTCCCTTTAATACGGATCATCGTATTTTGGGGTCAATATTGGGGTCCCCCCATTTTGGGAAAATAGTATTTCTCAAAATGAAAGCTTAGGGTTTCGGCCTCTTCAACAATGCTGTTCCCATTGGTATACCGATAGCTAACTTACGAATACTGCGGATTATTGCGCAACATATTGACTGGTAGCAAGCCAGATCTCCAAGCCACAGTTGCCGTAGCATTTGCGGGCAGTTAGAGCTGGCAGCGGCACAAGAAGGCCGAAACAAGGGTTTTAAGGTTTAGGAAACAAGGGTTTTAAAGTTTAGGAATCGGCTCCAATCACCTTCCAAGCAGACCAGCATGAATATTATACATACCGCTGCTGGAGAGGGATGTCAGGCAAGCGCCTCTTGTCAGGTTCCAAAATAATTGGGGGGCTTAAGTCTTTGTCTGGGCGAATGGTCCAGGGCAGTTACAATAGTCAATCCGCCATTGCTTTCCAAGCTTTAGAAGCTTACGATGGCAAGACTTCAAACTGGACAAATTCATGCTAGGCCACCAGCGCGCATGACAAGCTAAGCACAAGGCCGCCCATTGCGACAGGTAGTGACCCATGTGCGCATAGTAAAACCTGTCATCAAATTGCATGCGCTTGAGTCTGGTCTTCGGCTTCCAGGCAGAACGCTGACTGGCTTTGAGCTTCAAGCAGCCCAAAGCTGGTATTATGCTGACTGCTCTAACTCGCCAACTACAAAACTGGACTTTCACGTAGAAGGAACGCTTAACAAGCGTGCCCCCCCCCCTCCCCCCCGAATTAAGACCCTTCCAATTTGTTGGTTCAGACCGCACCTCCCTGGTATAAAACAACATCCCCCACCCGCTCCCCACCCCACTTTTTCATATGGAGGCATTCTAGCCTCATAACAGGGCGTCTGTAATAAACCGACCCTAAGGCTCTAAGTACCCGAAGAAAAGGGTTTTCGGTACGAAAACCAATTCAGATTCTAGTGGCGGTATTGGATCCTATCGTCAAGTATTCCTGATAAGTATATATATATACACATAAATATAGAGCATACCATAATTCATAATGGGTGAGTATAGTACAGTAAAGGATCTGAACATCATCAAAGGGAGTGGGCTCATAATGGGGGGAAGGTACAAATTGAGAGCCAGAGGTGCGAAAGGAATTCCGGCAGCGGCAGCAGGCTGCCCAAACGCAGCGTCTGCCTGGTGATCCTCAGCAAGGCAATGCCTGTTATCCTGGAGCTCTGTAGTCCCCTTAAGGACATGGAATATGGCTTTGGGTATCTTATAAATAAGATCCCCATATACCCCATAATCTATCCACTTAAAGGGGGCTATAAACCTTAAACCACCTAAACAGCCCCGTGAGATGATACTCATTGTAGTGCATGGGTACCAAAAAAGTGGAAATGGTTACCGATACCCTCCTAGTACCCTTCATTTGGGTCATAGGGCCCCTGCTAGTGGGTGGGTACTTAGGCCAAATTAAATAGAGGGTAATGGGAGGGTCTAGGTATGAAGCAGAAAGGATCTTGCTCTACTTTGGGCCTACAATTATCTCTATCAAACATGCTACTTGGCTGTGGTTTGGCTAAGCCCACCCATCCAACTCATCACTCCCAACATGGTGCAAATATTTCTTGCTACTGTGTCTTGTTGTGATTAACAGCAAACCGCCGTTCGGAACTTCAAAGGGGTATTGAATGGTTGGGACAGGTGGTACTCGACCCTCAGGCTTTCGCGCCGCAAGTATGGAAGCTCCTTGCAAGATATCTGTTTAGGGGATGCGCGTGGTCAGCTTCCATCCCCAGATAAAACTAGAGGGACCCTTAGGTCCTCCATTGTGAGGACCCCTGCCGTTGGAATGAGGCGTTCATGCCGTCGATCATACGATGTAACCCCCCCAACTCCATTACGCAATCCCTCTCCTTGGTCCGTTTTGAAGCAAATGCTTTGCGCGCCAATCCATTTCAGAGACTTACAGGAATTTGAATATCATAGTGGGAGGGGCTGCTGCAAGCCGGAAAGGACTGCTTCTCTTCAGTAAGCGCTCCGCAACTGCTCGCCAGCTCCAGATGAGAGTTTCGAGAAGAACGCCAACACCTCAACTTCAGCAGAGCTTGTCAGAGTACAGAGTGGATGCTTTTGAAAATTGGGGCCCCGGGGACAATGGAGATCGTACACGAGGTATGCATAACATCTGGAAGGCTTAGGAATTTCTCACCCAACATAGCGTGAACCGTAAACTTGTGCTCGTCTTGCCCTCTAGGAGTTGCAGACAATGCTGCCGACATCTTCTGGCTTGACATGTGAAAAACGACACATCAAATCCCGAGCCCTAAGAATCGTCAGGCCAAATAAGGTGGACACCTGAAAGAGGCGTAGTATCAGGGCCAGCTCAAGGCATCATATGGGGGATTTCCCAAAATTAGGGTACCGTTTTGGGTGGTTTAGAGTTTAGAGGGGGTTATTTAGGGTTCAGGGATTCGGGTCCCCCCAAACCGGGGGAACCTTTTGAGGGCTACCTATAAGAAGGACTATGGTATAATTGAGCCTTTATTGGGAGCCCCTTACATATAGAAACTACCATATTCGCGGCGGTTGCAAGGGGGAGCTTCGAGCCTAGGAGCCCGCATCACGCTTGAAGTTCCTGAAATAAATGGTCTTTTGGAAGGTGAATCCCATCGCTCAAAGGAACCATATGCTTCCCTTGTATAACTCCTGCCTGTCTCAAGGCGTACCTGAAAGCGCAAGATTATTTTTTGACCGGCCGCCGTACGTGTCAAAGCCGACTGCTGCATATTCCCGAACGTACCAGGGCCCAAGCTGTGTTGAAGCCAAGATCTCGACCTGAATACAGCCACCAAACCCTTTCCCCATATCTGAAGGACCGTCACCAACGTACAGAATCAAAACCCTGAGAAACATGTTTTACTAGCGGAGAGTCATCTAACAAAAGCAAGCCCGGGCAAGCCCTCCGCAACTTGTACTGTACTGGTGGGCCCTGGACAGAAAAAGGTACATGCTGGCAGTCTCAGGCAGGGAATCGCGCAGGACGCCCATCCCTCAACCCAGCGAGATTGAACCCCACTGTGGGCCGCTCGACCTTCCGACTAGTTGCAAGGAGGCCTAGCGTTTGCGTGCTCATTATGTGAGCATGCTAGACGTCCTTGTAACCCCAGCTTAGCTACCCGACATAACCCACCAACCGTATACAACCCAACTAAAACATTCTCCTGTACAGTTACAATTACCACACAATGTAGTAGGAATTAGTGTGCACCCTCCATAAAGCGCCTTGAGGACAGCCACCGCAGGACGGATGACCCCAGCTATGGACATGTAATGATGGCGCTCTCTCTAAACCCTAAAGCCTAAATCCAATCCTCTCAAAACCAAGGTTTCGAGCTCGGAAGGGTCTCCAAAGGAGACATGCGCGCCATCACACAACGTGCTCTGCATGCGTGCTTCGCAAAGAATGCGGTCCCTAAAACCCTGGATATTTGAAGGAGGAACCCTCAATATGGTACCCTTAATTTTGGGAACTCCCATCATATTCATGCCCAGGCCTTTAGCCAAGTGGAAATACTCGCGATGCTTGATGGTGCGACCTGGGCTGGACGAAGGCACTTGAGCCAGGCTTCAGAGTTTGTTAGCAGGGAATGAAGGAATGGAAGAAAAATGGAAACTACTGTAGTTTTTGGTAGTTAGGCAACGGAAAGGAAAATTGAAGCTTCAGCATGGCTGCTTCAGGCCGAAAAGTTTTGAGTTCAGGTTTGGGGACTGTAGGATGGTGGGGCGAACAGTCTTGATATGTAAGGGGTAGAGCACCTTGAGCTGCGACTCATCCCATGGCCCCGGCCGGGCCCGTCTAGAATGATCAGCAGCTTGTTTAGGAAAGCCCTAAACCCTAAACCCTAAACACCCTAAACCCTGAACCCTCAACCCTAAACCCTACAGCAGGAGGAGGAGGCTGCAGCACGGAAATTCGAGGACTGCGGCATTCGGGGCCGGATATGGCAGAGATTTGCTCTGACTATCTGATCTCCTTCTCTGGTGTCTGAAAGATGATAACCGTTAACCCCCCGCTTAAAGTGTTCATCTACGGTACCAGATGCTAGAGCTCCAAGAAATCTACCCATCAACGCACCATCTACCTCTGCATGTCTGCACCGCAGAAAGAAAACCATCATATACGAGTGGAGGTTTCGTGGCGAATTTCTATCCCAATATCCAGCTCCCCCAAGAACACAGCATTCAAAAAAAAGTATGGTTTGGCACAATGAGTTGATACACTGTTTGCTAGTTGAGGCTGGCTAGAAAAGAATCTGCGCACCAATAATGATATCCGCAAACATTGTAGGGATCGTTTGG
Organism: Symbiodinium pilosum; assembly: GCA_905231905.1. Taxonomy (NCBI): domain Eukaryota; class Dinophyceae; order Suessiales; family Symbiodiniaceae; genus Symbiodinium; species Symbiodinium pilosum. The sequence goes on along the minus strand of CAJNIZ010023792.1, from coordinate 44,336 downwards.
TCTTCTGGAGCACGCGCCGCCCAAAAGAATCTGATGCCTCACAAGTGATTTGCTTGCGATTGCGCCCCACCTCCTCCCCGCAGCACGAAGTCCATTCCAGCAAAGATGTCCTGTCTTGTGAACATGGGAGAAAGCTGTGCTTGCTCGGTGAAATACTGGAGAAGCAAGATTTGGATGGCTCCAACCTTCAGCATTCAGGGATAATGGAAAAGAAAATGGAATCCCACAGTAATAGAGAATCAAATGGAAAATACAATGGAAAATGAAAAGGAAACTGGGATTATAGGCACAACCTTTGGTTTTATGGATATCATGTGCTTGGCCTTCTCCCTGACTTTATGCCATGCAGTATGATAATCTTAAACTACAAAGCGTGTAAGCTCCCTGTCCACAACTTGCCTGCCAGCGCGAAGGTATCCCTGCACAAGTTCATTGAAACCTCCTCCCTCATATGCAACAATCCCCCGCTTACTAGTTGCTAGTAGGGAAGAAGGGAATATAATCCTCACATAAGAATATTACGTTCCTTTCTTCCCTACTAACAACCAGTAAGTTTGATCACGTATGAAACATTGCCGCCTCACCGTGTAAGTGGGCTCCTGTGCGGAATATGGAGCCGCAGGCCGCCAGGGTATATTGAAACAAAAGAGAAGGGACTGGAAAACACATACATCACTCAAACCCTAAATCCCAAACTTTGAAACCAAAACCCTTTGCTACCAAAAGCCCTAAACCCCATTATCCAGTTGCGGAAGATCTCGGACCATGGGTTTGCACAAGTAATTTAGGTTGGGTCCTGCCCCGCCCCTGAACATTCTATGATAGGGGTCATACTAAGTGCTGTATATAGTCTGTAAGTGAGTGGGGGGCAGTATCTAAGCAGACTTGTATTCTGCTCATGGCATCCCCCATGCGCGCACTGTCCCCTTAGACTACAAGGAAGCCTTACCCAACCACAATGGAAATTGCAGCGCTTCTCGTGGTAAGGGCGCTTCTTGACCGAAGACATCACGAATCTCCTCGATGATTACTAATAACAACTCCCAGCCCCCCTAAAAATGTATTGCACCGTACATGTATATAGGGGAGTAGCATGTAATTATAAGTTCAGGATGGATTATTCGTAGGTGATTACTTGAAGGTCCTCGGAAAGATTCAGCGTCTTCGTCGCCTTTGACACGCCTCCCTGCTGCATCATATACTCCTGCAAGATGTAGCAGGCTTTCCGCTGGAACGAGTTAGCTTGGGAGTTTAGGGCCTGACGCTCTTAACATGATGAAATCAGGGGTCTCTATCAAAGATATGGTTATATACATTGTAAGCATCCCTGAAATGCACATGAGGGCACCTCATCTTGCAGCAGTGGAACATCTGCGAACAAAAGCATTTAACGGTAGGATAGGAACAAGTGCCAGTCATCCCATCTACACAGAAAGTGGCTAGATGGCTCGAATCCATTGGTGCTCCCGGCTCCTTGTTCATGATGTCAGGGTGGCCATAGTGCATCCTTGCCTGCGCAAGGAACCATACTGGTCCTGGAGGACTACACTGAATCAAAATATGGTAGTGCCCCAAACCAAGGACCCCCATATAGACCCCCCAAATACTACGGTCCTCATTATAGGGACCCCAAGTTGGTACTACCTTTCTTCAGGGACCCCCTAGATCTGAACATCGCCCAGCAGTACCATGATTGAAGCAGAGGATTCGCAAAGCCTTGTCTCTGTGACAAGGATGAACCTTTTGCCATAATCTTCTGTGTCTGCTGACCGTGCGGCGTGTCTGCTGTACAAACCTGTAACATATGAACGTTGGGCGGTTGTCAGCGTTTTACCAACGACCGCCAAGTCTCTTGGAGGCATTCGCGGTTTTCTGGCTTTGGGATGCTTTGGGGCTGTGATGTGCAGCCGCTGATCGTGCGCGCGTCCAAGCACTAGGGTTCAGGATGGCGTTTGAAAGCCCTTTATCACGCAGGAGTCTGTCATGTAGCAAAGTACAACGCTGCAGAGCGTCCGACTCTGCTTGCTAGCAGGGCAAGGGCGGCGAAGGGATTTTTACCCTTAATCCCAAACTGTCCGTTGGATGCCTTTATCAAGTCATCCGAAAGTTGATATTCGCTAGCTGCAAAAGCCATTCATTGAGGCGCATACTTAGACTACACCCACGGCAAAACTCTAAGTGTTTGCGTACGCAGAAGCTTCCCAAGAATAGGGGCTCCATACGTCTCCATACAAGCCCGTTAGACACTAAGATCTTATCTATAGCAATCCGCACCCAAGGAAGAAAACATCATTCTGTGAGGGCACTATATCCGGCCAGCTTCCAAGAAACAGGACATGCACTGGCCACATTGGACCCCAAAATGACAAATGAAGAAATGGACTTGCTGTTGATGGACGAAGCCCGGCCTGTCTCTATGTAGAACATAAGGAAACAGATCGATCTCCCCTTTGAAGTCCCTTGTAGTTTCCCTAAATAAGAGGGACCCTAATGTAGACCCCTATATACTATAATCCATATTATTGAGAATTCCAAAAAATGCACCTAATTTTGGGAAACCCCCATATCTGAACTCTTGAAAGGATGGTAGGATAGCGTGCTGTGGGTCATGCAGGATGTTGTCCATCAACCGCAGCATGTCCTGCAGAATCTACGGCGAAGCCGCCAGCCTTTCTCTTGATGCTTTCCAACGCTACCAAAGGATTTAGGGTGTAGAATTAGGGATTTTGCCGATTTGTGAGCCCTTTCTGAGGGTTCCGCCTGATTGGGGCCACGAACTCTGAGAAATGCCTATGCCAAAAAAAGAGGTAGTGCGCACATACAAACCCAAAGCCAGCTTAAGCCTCTATTTCAATGGCGCTTCTACCTAGAATAATATTGTAGTTTCCATGTTCTTTTCCATTCTCCCTCCTTGTATATATACTCTATTACGGCCTAGTCGTTTCCATTGGGGAAAAATCAATTCCTATGTAACGCCTGTAAATAGGGCCTAGTCTTTGCTATACCGCGCCATTTTGCACCTCTGCATGGCCGAATGAATATATACCCTGTTATAATATGGTAGTTTCCCTTTTCTTTTCCATGATCCCTATAAAACCCCAACCCTAAACCCTAAACCCTATATAACCCCTTTACATAGTAATGAGTGTCCAGTTAGGTGCTCTTTTCAACGTCTGGGCTTTTACTTGCTGGCAGCTGGTGGGAGGTGGAAAAAAGAATGGAACTATCACACCTAAGCCCTAAACCCTAGACCAACTATCACATTATCTAGGGCTGAGGGGTGCGCAAGGTATGGAGTAATGGATCTTTACACACTCTCTTGTTGAAATCCCATGCCCCCTGCCTTTATTAGCTGCGACGCCCCAGGAAGCGTCTTTCACAAAGATGCTGTTTCTTTTAGGGCCAGTCCACTGAAGGTGTGGGAGCGGAGCACAACCCTTAACTTACCTTTGGTTAGCTGCAAATGAAGGAATGGAACAGAACATGGAAACTACAGGGAGTATAGGGATTATGTAGGGTTTAGGGTTTAGGTTTAGGGTGGGAATGAAGGAATGGAACAGAACATAGAAACTACTATAACTGGCCATATAGGGACTACTACAAGGATCCATTCCTGCATTCCTAGCTGACCAAAGGTAAGTAAACTGGGTAAACTTGAGGGTAGGACCAAGGATATCTCAGGGTCTTGGTGCATGTTTGACCTCTTCGTGTACATGAGCATTCCCCCCTTTCTTGCTACGCGCCCGAAGAATTATGCCAGAAGTCTTTCAACAGCAGGAATGAGGACTGTATATGTTGACCCCCGCTCTTGGAGCTGTCTCTCTGGCAGGCACGCCTCATGTCAACCATGTAAACCCTTTTGCATCTGGGCTCTTGCGTGTCCGCCAGAAGCCATGTAAACTCGAAACCCCTAAACCCTATTTTGCTGCGCAGTGTGTCGAGACTAGCCGCTCGAGACCTGGCGCTGTGGTTTTGGGCTTTGTGTTTAGGCTGGGTGCTGACCCCTCCAAATTCCAAAGGAGAAAGCATGAGGGCTCCACACAGTACCTTTACACTGCCGCTTGTCCACCTATTATTGGGTATTACTGGGAGAGGGCAGCATCCAAGGGTCTACGGATCATGGCAGGGATCAGACTTTGCAAAATGGTTCAGGGTTCAGGGCTGGGGCTTAAGACCTTTGCATGCTGGCTGCCTCAGGCATTCATTCAAATATTCATGCCCTAGTTCTTCAGTGGTATGAAGGCCCTCCCTCCTCCATGACCCCAGTTCCTACTCAGCGTGGACAGCTTGGTAGGGCTTCTGCTTGCAGTACAGTTTATGGGGCTCTCTTACATTTTGTCGGTCTCTATGCGAAACACCATAACCAACCAAAGCAGGCTTTGATACGAAGATTTAACATATTAAGAATATTGTCCCCTCAAGTATGGTATTCACCACATGCCTAATGGTATTTAGGCCTGCACCGTTCCCGGAGAGAAGGGGGGGTGACCCTCAAACCGTTCAACTCAGCCTCCCGAGTTTGTGGACACAGCGGCTGACCGTGATGCTTTTGCTAACTGAAGCTAAAGCTACGGCTAAGGAATCCAAGGATACCAAAGTCATTCAACAACTGCTGGTTGCCCTGCAAGGAACCTGCAAAGTGTGGCCCACGATGCTCCATGCTAGATACTTATGATCCAATCATTGACGGCCATGCGGAATGCAAGCATTTGCAGCAGACTTAGGCAGCCGCTCTTCATCCGCTCCAGGACCTCCAGCACTCGCAAAACATGTCTTAGCGTCCGGGGCCCAAACCTATATTACAGAAAAATGATAGGATGTCCTAGACCTAGCAGAAGGGCGGATCCCAAGCCAGGCGGCCTAAAAAGGAAGGGCCCCCTTGAAAAGGGCTCCTTGAAAAGGGGTTTGAGAATCAAACCATGAGGTTCCTCTCTACTGATCTAGCTGGAAGATCCTTAGTGACCCCATGTAAGCCCTGCGTACCTGAAACTCTGTTTAGCTACCGTGTCAATCCATCAAATGCTACGGAACTCTGAGCAGTAGGCACAAATGCACAGGCACTCCACGAACTTCCTAGTCTTAGGCTTGGAATCTTCAGGCGTTGCACCAAGCACCGACTGTAAGCAGCCAACCCTACAACTTTGTAGCGTTTAAGGATTGGGGTTCAGGTTGCATTGTAATTAGGAATTCCCTTTTGAAATTTTAGGATATCTGATTCTCTCATGGGTGGCATATTAGGGATTGAGGCTAATGTTAAATACCATGGGAATCTAAGACACTCAAGGTCCGATTCGGCCTGTTCAGGGCATATGGGCCATATGCCCTACAGTCATAAACCTAAACCCTAAACCATCATATCCTGACTATTCCCTCATCATCGAGCGCCGCACAGTTCTTCCGCCAGGAGTGTGCAAAGTTCCAGCCTCGACACTAAGCAGTTCGTTTTACGGTTCAGGGACAGAATTCTTCACAAGGCATGGGGCAAAATTCGCGTGGCATACGTTATAGAAGTGCATGGGATTTGTCCAATCGAAAAGGCCTTGCATTGGGAACTGCGTTGGCCAGCAGGCGGTTCAGCAGTCTTGTATCTCCCGTCTCATTTTCACCCTCAATGCCGTGATACCCGTAATATCTCCGAACTGTCAGGGCTTTTGTAGTGAGGATTCATCCCGGAATCCGTCTCTGTCACATACAGACCACAATGCCGGATCGCCTGCGGCCGCCCTCTTCGTAGTTGTCCTTGCTCTAGATGATTTCTTTGCTCCTACTCCTGCACCACATTTTGGCTAAACTGCTAGACATGGCCCCCTCGAACCTCGCTACAATGGCGATGCGCGCTGAACAGTCCGATCCTCGTATCTTGTCTCGGCTTTGGGACCATTGAATCTTCTTGGAGAGTTCCTTGCTGCTCTGGAACGGGTGCCCGTGGACCCATCTGACTCTGCCGGCAAAACCAGCATCTACGAGGCCTGACAGGTTGAGGAAAGGAGCGAAATGAAACTGAATTATTTTTTGGCGGCCCTGTAAGGCCTCGCCTCCCTGCTCATTTGCACCACGAAGGCCTAAACCCAAACCCAAAACATTCACGTGTTGTTTTCAACCCTCCATTCCCAGCAACTGACCCAGCACAAAGAATCCACCCGAGTTTGCCACTCGCTCGTGCAGCTTCTTGGCTTCCAAGCACTCGTCGATGGCGGTACAAATGTCGCCTCGGTAGTTCAGGGGCCCAATACCCCTAAATTGAGGAATATACCTGAAATCAAATTCCAGGACCCTCCTAGTGGTTTGGATCGGGTTTGTAGGGCCCCTGCTAGTAGGTAGTTAGGCCTAAATAGAGGCTAGTTGGGGGGTCTAGGTTAAGGGTCCTGCTCTGAGTTCCCTGGACCCCTGGTAGCAATTAGAATTCCAGCTGGTTTTAGGATGATAGATACCAGAAATCCATTGAAAACAAAAACATCAGGGAACTTCCAGCCTAGTATAATGGTAGGTAGATTGGGCTCTCTTGGGGCGTGCAGCATCAGGCTTGCAATGTGTTTGGAGGAACTTCAAGGGCTTCAGGATATGGGGTTTTGGGGTTTTGGGTATTCACCATGGCCATCATTGCAAAGTTGGAACCCCAGGTCAAACTACACGGTTGGGCGTTCTTGGCGATAGGGGCAATGGCAAGAGAGGTGACGTGTCATAGTCTTGCCTCGGATATTGCACTACCTGCAAGCCTTCAGTTTCAATCAAGCCAAGCATAATGCTATGATTGGCTGTAAATTTCAACGAACCTTAGCTACAACCTGCGAAAGTTCAGCGGCGACGTGAGCCAGCTGTGCCGAGCTCACGACTAAAATGTTCAGCTGTAATGCCAAGCTGTTGTTGATACTAAAAATCCTGCATGACCTTAGTATATTATAGTACCATAATCCCCAAGGTACAAGGTACCTTGGGTTATGCAGGATTTTTAGTATCCACAGTATCAACGGGAACCTGTGAAGGTGCATTCTAGCCAAGGAAACCTAAGCCTCCAAACCCGGAACCCTGAACCACAGACCCTTTAACACACGCTGCGCACAACAAACAAGCCAGTAAAGTGGAGATTCTGGAATTGTGGGCCCCTGCTCTGTTTCTTGGGAGTCTTTTCGATGAATCTATTCTGCTCTGCATGGGGGTACTTGGTTTTGAACATTCGCAACGAACAATTCGGGGACATCTAGCGCTGCCCTAATAACCCTCAATCCGTGGGTTGCACCAGAGATACATACGATAGAAATAGCTACCCGTAATCCTAAACCTTCAATCCTAAACCGTCAACCCTACAGCCATTTTCTGCATCAAGGCTCGCTCACAGCCCCAAGAAGGACCTGAACCCCTTAACCTTAAACCGGGCCCCCGACTCTTTTTGACATGGGCTTTGCTAAGCTTGTCATTGAAGCGAGGTACCGCTGAGGACCCTAAAAGAATATGGGGATCCGTATGTCGGATTCTTTGGATTTTCTCGAAGAAATTCCCTATAATTCCAAGCCCTAACCCTAAACCCTAAGCTGCCCTAAACCCTAAACCCTATATAACCCCATTATAGCAGTTTCAATTCTATTTTCCACTATCCCCGCTAAACCCGAATTTCCTGAGTCTCCGCACCACACTGCGCCCTGGACCAGGCCAGACTACCAAGGAGATTGGCCCCAGCAGGCCCTTCGAGGCTGCCAGTCCTGATTGAAGGTTTTAGGATTTTATGGTGGGGGGTCCCAAAATTAGCCTCAAAGGGAGCTTCTCGGGTACATATAGGGTTTAGGATTTGGTGGTTTTTGGGTTTAGGATTTACAAGATTACAGTAGGGTTTAGGGATGAGAATTGCGGTGTAGGGTTTAGGATTCAGGGGTTAGGGCTTGGGATTTACAATTTAGGATTCATGGTTCAGAACTTAGGGTGTGGGGTTTTGGGTTTGCGGCTGCCGGTCCTGAGTTGGAACCGAACGGAAGCTGACATGGAGCGTACTGTATATTGCGTTATATACGGATATACCGGGTTATATACGGACATGTAGGGCTACGTACGCATATAGAGGGTTTATATTAACAGTAGAGGATCAAGTGGAACATGAATTTCAAACTGGGGTTGCCATGTCATCCCCTACCTTCAGTCGTGCTCAGGACGTTTACATGGCAAAAGCCTTTCTGCTACGCTCATGGGATTTTGGCCGGTAGAGGATAAGACTAAGCAATCCTCCTAAGACAGTCCCTTTAGACCATCACCAGCTCATTCACCTGCGGCCTTGGCGATATCTGCATCGCTCAGGACAGTGTTGTAGATTCTCATGTCGGCCATTTTGGCCTTGATGCCTTCGTTAATGTCAACCTCGCATCCCAAAACAACTCTCGGCGAGGTTGGTGTCTTCAGGGATCCAACACTGACCTGCGCCTTGTACTCTCCGTCGAAGAAGAACTTGCCCTTGCTACCGTCGTAGGTATAGGTCAGGTGCATCCACTTGTCGAATGTCGCCCTCTCACTACTTTTTGGCGTTGGGCCCCACCCTTCAAAGGTCCACTGATGGCTCCCTCGCAGCGCCATGGCGAAGCTTTGTCCACGACTGTTTATTCCGTATCCACCCACCCCGATGTTGTTCCGCGTGGCCGAGTCAACGTAGATCCACATCATCATTGTCCGGGGTTCCGAGCCACTAGGCAAGCCGGCCACAGAATCACCTAAGCCCTCTACTTTCGACTACACAGATCTCCACCATATATACACACATAACCAGAACTAGTAGACACGAAAGTGAATGCACATATACTTCGATCATCCCCGATTCACGCATAGTCTAGTCTCACATGCTACACACAATACTGAACTACAGCTATGCTAAGGGGTCACTGTTTCTCCTACTAAAACAACTCGTGCTTATGATGCTTCGACGTGTGGCAGTAGGCGCAGCTGTTGGAGCCCATCGGAAACGAGAGTGCGCTATTTGCAGCACCATCTTTGTCGGCCACCCAAGTGACGGCGCTTTGCTTAGTGAGGGTGCACTTGCCATTGATCTCCTCCGCGCCAGGGCACACCATGAGCCACAAAGCTCTCGACCCTCAACATGAAAAATGACTCTGCCAAGAGCCCTGAAACCTAGACCCTGGCCCTGGGCTTCGTGGCAGTTCGACTTCTCATGGGTCGGCCCAAGTTGGTTGTACACTCTTCGGCTGGCTCAATCAGCATAGGAAACATGTCCTTGGGGGATTGAGTTAGTCTCTTAGACCGTAGGTGCCACACTGTCATCCAAATCGAAGAAGGCCCTGCAAGCTGCTCGAGCCTACATGACAAATAGACTATGTGAACCTTTCAATTGAAAGTAGATGACAAACGCGTTTGCAAGGCAAAAGCCAGAAAAAATCTCTGGAGCGGAGAACACAACCCCTAAAATTGACAGCTTGCAGAACTTTAGGTGGTGGCCCAAGGCCATCGTTCCATGCGAATTCCTGAAAGAGAGGCCTCCTATCAAGGGGCGTGGAGCTGCTTACGTGCCTGTCTGAAACGAAGCCCAGGGTTACCTGAAGCCTTCACTGCCTCATGTTTGGGCTCCAGGCTCAAAAGCTGAAGTTGGGCCCAAAAACCAATGAGACTGAGGCAGGGGTGGACACCTTCAACATCCCTGAGCCTGAAACCCAACATCCTGGATTGACGAAGCATCCCAGTCCTTCAAGTCACCATTCTTTAAGGGCCAGCGGGCCACAAGATTCTCCTCCCGAGGTCCGCATTTGGAAGTGGCGAACATGGTGATGAGAAATGATGGGGGTGGGGCTTGCATGTCTGGCTTCCTGCAGGTCTTCCCAAGCGCATCCGAGTGCTAGAGTCCGTAGAGCGCTTCAAAAACATTCCAGATTCAAGATCTAGCAACACACCTTCAAAGGAAGTCGCTTAACAAATTCTTCCGGGCTCCGGTCACTGTGAGGCGTGTGCCTCTTCTTCCTACTTCCTATGGGAACATGTGGCGACAGGGAAACGAAATGAGAGGAGATTGGTGTTTTTATATCATCACTACAAACGCTGACTTTGGAAGAGACTTGCAGATACCACAAAGGTTTTTAGGCAAATCTCCGGATGGGGAATTCTAATCGGAGCTTGCCGCCGGGTCCTCTGCCACCACTGGGCTCTCTTTGGTTGGGTCGCACGGGGTGTGGGTCAAGCAATTGAAGCTGCCGCTGCTGGATCGAGCAATGGCCTTGCACTGCCAAAATCTGGCACCATCTGATTCATAGCGTTCTTCACACTGCTTTTCTTCGCCTGCCGCCCCGTGGAAATTGTCGCAACGCCACTTGTCGCCAGATTCGTCCTGGAGAATTTTGCCGAGGCATGCCGGGAGGTCGGTGGGTCCTCGATCCATCTGGTTGCTGGTGGCATGCTCGCGCATCACAATGCCTCTACCTGTTGTCAACAGACCCGCAATAAGCAGCACAAGGACTCGAGGCGTCATGGCGGATGATGGCGCACCTGAAAAAACTTCGTTGGGTCGGGAGCTGTGGCTCGTGAGACTTGAGCTCCTTCCTGCGGATGTTGGTCAGGTGTCATCACTGTTCTGTGCTATATTCAAGCAACTTTGCTGCTAGAATAGCAGCCAGACAGTCTGACCATTAAAACAGGATGATTTCTCCTAGTGCCATCTTTGCTAGGTTTGGGGGATGGGGGATGCCCAGCCGACCCCGACACTGAATGTTCTGCCAAGTATGGTACTTTCATGCGGGGATTCGCCCTGTTACTGGGTTTGCAGTTAGGGTTGAGGCTTTGGATCTTAAGGGTTTACAGGCCCACTCTTGTTGGGGACTCGGGAGCTTTTACAACCCCATCCCAGAAAGGCTTTGATGGGGCAAGGTTCAGGGTTGAGGGTTTAGCGGCAAGGCAAGCATGGCTGCTTATCTAGACCTAGATACTATTTGAAGCAAAAAAGAACAGCTGGAGGCAATCACAACCGAATGACAACATACAGATATGCACCAAGAAGCGGCTTTCGAGACGGGTTGAAACTTCGATCACGCTTCGGCAAAATATTTTCTCGCCAATAAGTCGCATGTATTGTCATGCAGGGAAAGTGGACACCCGAAAACACCCTACGCCCTTTAGGCCCGAAGCTGGAACTAAGCTTGCATCAGCATGTACTCAACGACCCCTGAGGTCAGAGCTGTTCGCGAATCGCCTGTCAGTGCAGAATTGGCAGAGAAGACCTCTTGTGACACAGGCTGTGGCACTTGCAACCTGTTGCGCTTCGTGCCGCCGGAGGCTACTGCAAGGAGTCCATGGAATGACGTGAAGATTGTCTCGTCCAATCTAGAAGGCGATGCTAGAAGATGCTTACTTGTGCGACTTGTGTGAAACCAGGTAAGCAGGATCTGATAATCCCCAGAAATGTACAAGAATTTCCGAACACTGAACCAAAAACTCCTGCTCCATGTGTCTGCACTCCGTAGACAAAAGTGACTGTCTAGCACGAATAGTTCCTGAAAAATACATGCTTCAAGTTAAGGATCCGTTTAAGCTGGGGCAACCCTTGCGGCCTTAACAGCTAATAACATTGATCAGTTAACATATAGACCCTATCCTTGTGGAAGAGCTACTTGCAATAAGGTACCATCCTCAGAACTAGGTAGAGGCGGCAAGCATGCACAAGATCTTCTCAGAAGTGGAGTCCAAGCCCCCAACCACCAGGAGGCTGGGCGGTAACGCCCCTAAACGAAACCCGCAAGTTCGAGTCAAGCCTTCCTGGGCCGTACAGTCTACGCCATCCCAAGCTGGTTCCAACAAAGAACACATGAGCTATAGCCCAAACTCCTAGCATCCCCCTGAATAAGCCCCAGAATACTCCCCGATATAATCCCCTTCAAGGATTTTAGATTACAGCTCACGTGGTTTTAACCACCCCCTTATCATCTGACACAGATGGCGCCTTCGCTTTCAACAGAGATTGCACAGAGCCTTTAGCATCCTCAGCAGAAGGCCAAGGGCTCTACCTACTGGATATTAGTAGGGAATAAGGGAAAAATATTTGGGGAGTATGTAGGGATTATAGTCTACAGGGGTTTTTATTCCCATATTCCCTACTATCAGCCAGTGAGTCTAGTAAATGAAAAACAAGCAATAATGATGATAATGATCATAATAAATGTAGCATTGATAATACCATTACTATTACTGTTACTATGGTTATTATCAGTGGCAGTAGCACAGTATCTTGGGTCTGGGGTGGGTTCAGTCTTGAAAGGTTGTTTGCAGAGATCATTCGTCCATTCTTTGAGTGGCTCTCTCCTCGGTAGGCATATTACGAAACACTAGTAACTAGTGACTTCTACAATGAGCAATGATTGATAGACAGCTACTATCCAAGGTTCTCTCCTGATTTCAACATGAGTTTTCTCTGAATTACTTAGCTCCTCATGCACAGAGACTCCGTGCGCCTTGGGAGCTTGCTTGAGGGCTCTGCTTCTAGGCAATTGAAAGGAGAACTCGCATCAGTGCAGTGCAATTCTCTGGACACAGGCACCCTCCGCAAAAGGAATACTGTTGAGACCCTGAGGCATCCCCTACAACCAATAGCCCCCCCAAGGCCCAAAAACGAGAGGCATGTGTTGAAAAACATTGCGGGGATATACCTAACTGCCACCAAGAAGGACCTGTCAGCGGATTCCAGTAACCCAAGGGCCCGCAAGATGAGGAGAGACATGTCCGTATCGGCAACTGCGACCCCTTTGCACTACTGGCAGCGACCTGGTCATATGTACGGCTTACAAAACCAGGGTTTGCAGCAATGAGGACCTCTGGGCCATGATCAAACTCAAACTCTGGGATGGGCGCTATCCTACCCAAGGGACTAGCATGGCATGGAATCCTGGGGTACCTAGAATCTTTAGATGCAATTTACCCCGACTTTTGCATGTCGAATAATTTGTTAAGTCGAAAGGTGTGAACTCTGAGGATGTCAAACTAGAGCGCTCCACCCCGAAAGCCTCCAAATTCCTACCCTGAACCCTTTTGCAACAAATTCCTGCAAAACTACTCTGTAAGGAAAGGATTCCCCTGTCCCTGATTCTAGGTTCCGCAGTACCCCATTAATAAAAGAGTCCCCTTTTTCTATCTTTTCCATAATGTTCAGCTTTAATAAGGAGAATCTGGAATAAAAAGGGAAAAGGGGGACTACTAAGGTATCTAGAATTACATCGAACCCTTGCTCGCCGAAACTCACCAAGCAAACAGCTTGCGATGAGGATCTAAAATGAGACCGCCCATGCCAGGACCCCGAGATCCAAACCGATTGGCAGCCAATCATAAGGAAGTTTCATTGCACGGGGGCTCCAAATCTATAATTTAACAATGCACAGGGGCCTTCAGTCATGAATATGCTACCTCCTTGGGGTATCTATAGTTTGTAGCTCTATAGGGTTACTAACTACTCGAGCTTTGGGCTAGATAACTGCTTAGGAATCTACATTAGCCCTAAACCCTAAACCCTAAACGCTACGCCCCCTCGTCTCGCCGGGTCTGCGAAAGGTTCGAGTGTATGCAAGGCACAAAAATACTGAGAATTTCCATACGAAATGCGTTTAGAGGAGCCCGAAAGAAGCTTTATCCCAGGTCGTTCAGAAAAAAACCTGACATGAAACAGCTGCCAGGGATGAACACCTGAAGGGCACCGGCAGGATTGCGCATGATAAGGCTGGACCTGCTAAGCCACAATTTCAGTAGGATTTTACATGTTGAGGGGCTAAGAGTGCGGATGCTCCGGTGACTGTATGCTCTTGGAACACGCACGGAATTATGGTTTGGGCATGGATGCGCTGGTGATCGCCTGCTCTTGGAACACGAACAGATCCATGGCTTGGGCATGGATGCTGCCGGGCCCCGTATGCTCTTGGAACACGAACGGAATTATGGTTTAGGCATGGATGCTCTGGTGACCACATGCTCTTGGAACACGAACGGCATGGATGCGGAACACACACGGACTTATGGTTTGGGCATGGATGCTCTGGTGACCGCATGCTCCTGGAACACGAACGGAATAATGCTTTGGGCATGGATGCCCTGGTGACCGCATGCTCTTGGAGCACGAACGGAATTGTGGTTTGGGCATGGATTCTCTGGTGACCGCATACCCTTGGAACACGAACGGAATAATGGTTTGAGCATGGATGTTCTGGTGACCGCATGCTCTTGGAACACGAACGGAATAATGGTTTGGGCATGGATGCTCTGGTGACCGCATGCTCTTGGAACACGAACGGAATAATGGTTTGGGCATGGATGCTCTGGTGACCGCATGCTCTTGGAACACGAACGGAATAATGCTTTGGGCATG
>CAJNIZ010023792.1:18181-29916 GCA_905231905.1 Symbiodinium pilosum | reverse complement strand
TTTATAGGCTTTATATAGGGTTTATATGGATCCATATTAGGGTTTAGGGCTGATATAGGGTTAAGGGCTGTGGTCAAGAATGGAAAAAAACCACCGGAAGCTCCCTAAAATATCGAGCTTGTAGCTGGGAACCGTGGGCTTCCAAAAAGGGACCCTCAATTTACGGAAACCCTCAGACTAAACCCTAATCCCCACACCCGTATGGACCGGGAAGCCTTTGGTGTTCTGACAGCGTGGACGCGGGACTTGAGCCCAGGATACGCGCATGGAAGCTGCTTGCACCTGCTTCCGGTTGGCTCGATCCGTCTGAGCTTTCTCCTGACAGGTGGGTCACGTGAGCTATAGTCTAACCTCCTAGTATCCCTGTAATAACCCCTACCATACTCCCCTATATAATGTCTAAGATAACCCCCTTTTTAAGGAGTTTAGACTATAGCTCACGTGAGTAAGTCCCATGGTATACCCTAGAAACAACACACTGAGTGAATGCGTTTTAGCAGGACTCCAGAGCAAGGCCCTAACTTTGCGAACATTAAATTTGTATCCGTTGTCATCGCTTGATCAGCTTCTCCTGTGCCCAAACCCTGAACTCCAACCTATCACCCCAAAGCCCGAATCAGAATCCGCAACCTCCCAAAGCCTAAACTCCATAAATCCTATACCCCCAAATCTCTTCATCTCCTAGCACAAACACGATAACGGCATGCGTCTTCAGAGCCCGCTAAGCTCTCAGATGCCCCTTGTATATAGTATAGCCCATCCATATGGGGAGCTTTTCAAAAATCGGCCTTGCACAATCTTCAAGAGGTACCTGCGTCCGCCATCCAATCCCCTTCTCATCTCTATGTCTCCCTACCCAGAGCCTCGTGCGTAAGTCTTTTCGGGAACCAGCAACTACATAGGAGCACTTGGGCAGGCTGCCTTACACTGGGTGATCCCCAAACGGCTCCTGGCACAGATGGAGTTCCCTCCAAGCCCGAAGTTCACACAGCGCGAAGCAGCGCTCCATGTGTTTCTCCAGGCTCGACTGCCACACAGACTTCAGACAAACCTTGGGTTGAAAACTCAGATCTATTTTGCCAGTGGTGCTACGAATGATACAAGTACTGTAGTACCGGTTCTTGTGGTTCCCTTCCATAGCAGGTCCTCCAGCAGCAGCAGCAGCAACCATGGCTGTCAGCCGCAGTCGTCGTACAAGTAGCAGAAAAGGAGTGGCACGCAATAACTTTGTAACTTTAGCAAGAGAAGAAATCTCGGGCAGTGGGGTGCTCCTATCCTGGATGCAGGTTTGAATACAGCTTTTCCTCTTTTTTTTTTTAAAAAAAAAAGTTGTTGTTACTTGTGGTTTCTCTTGTTTTTCTTCTTCCGTTTATTGTGAGCTTGAGGAAACCCTCAACAGGAAGAAATGTGTGCGTTGACTTATTGAAATTAGCCAGTCCGGTCCTAGGATAAGAAAGCCTTTTGTTCAACAAGGTTTTGGGAGTTTGCGGCCCAAGGACTTCAGGGTTAATGATTCCAAGTTCGTTCTCCTCTTTTTGATGGCATTGAGATAGTGAATTCTCAGCACGCACAAACAACGCAGGACGCACTTTTTGAGGACTCCCTCTGCCCATATAGTTTCCCTGAGTAGGAATACCCCATGCAATAGACACCCAAATTAGAATACCATATTCCTCATTACTATGGTGACCCCGCATGTTGGGAAACCAAAGCCCTATATGACCCGAGATAACCCTATATTATTACCCCCATATGACCCCTACAATCCCTGTGTAATATATTCCAATATTCTCTACTAAGCCCTGAATCCTAAACCATGAACCCTGGGGCTAAGCCCCAGCAAGTATCTGTCCATAAACCCTAAGCCCTAAACCCTAAACCCTAAACCCCAAGAATAGCCCAGGCACTGGACAGACCTCGCGAATCACACTTGCCGGAGTCTGAGGCGCCATGGCTCCAGAGCGGACCAGGCCAGGGCTGACTCCCTAAACCCATATAACCCTAATATAACCCTATATTAACCGTATATGTCCCCTATGTTACCCGTATATAAACCCTATAACCCCTATGTAACATACATCTGTTGCTGAACATATGGACCTTAAAATGATACTTTGCGCTCTGAGCTGTCTTTCAACCCAAAACCCTGGGGCAAAGTTCTGCGAATGACTTGGGCCGGAAGCGACACCCAATATATATATATATACGTTTATATATAGGGGTTATACAGGGATAATGGTAAAGGGAAAATGGAAACTACAATAATATATAGGGTTATATAGAAGCGCTGTCCAATGTGCAGGTGGGGCTGGGCCTCAGGATTCCAGGAGTTTTACAGTTCCGCAGCCTCAGTAAAACAAGAAAAAATCCAGCAGGTTGTAGTCATTGTGGCGGCTACAGTGGGCCACCCAAAATTTGGTCTCTCTTGGGGCCCGCTGGGTAGTCAAGTTTGATGTACCTCTAGCTCAGAAGACCTTCACCCACTTGTTTTACCAGATCTACTCCAAACGAAGCAGTATGAATCCCAAGGCTAACTTTTTAGGGGCTTTTGAAATTTCTACTGGTATCCAGGCGCTGCAGATGGAATATGTATGGTGCGGAAGATGCACCCAACAAGTTCTCTACCCGCCCGCAAGCCCTGCGCAAAAAGGGCGGCTGGGTAGCTGATAGCATCCGCTTCCACCAGGCTCAGATGCATGTCTTGCAAGAGCCGAAGCGCTGCCTACGTGGTTCAGAGATCATGGTGCAAACGCGACGTTTTATGGGATTTATATATTGCACCCTTTAGGGATAGTTTTGGGGATGTTGGGATGCATTCAAGGAATTCTCAGGTTTGTGTAGATGTTAGGATCTAGGGTTTAGGGGATTGCTTCTGTGATCATTGCAGAGCAATGAACTTCTTGGTAGTCAGCTGTTGTCAGTCCGATGAGATATAGTCCCCCTTAAGTAGATACAATATGGGATATATGGGGATGTTTTTATATGCACCCAGAGCCATATTCCATCTACTTAAGGGGGACTTTAGGCTGTCACATGAATGTATGCTACTTCGCGAGGCCCTGTAGCTGGTTTCTACTGTAGGCCCCTAAGCCCTTTATTGCCCTACAGAAACCCACTTTCAGTAGGTTCCCTAACCCATTAGCAATTCCAAACCCTAGACCTTCTTTCCCTATGTCCCTATACCACCCCCGTTAAAGGGGCCTTGTCACCCGTATTGTAGACCCATGATTAATGACACCCCCCCCTTGTTTTAAGAGCTTCAATATTAGGATCCCTATTATAATCCCTATTAAGGGGAGGGGGTTTATTAATCTGGGGTCTGGGTTAGTAACTTCATGGTCCCTCAGAGTACTCCCTCCTGAGAGTCTTGGGATCCGAGTATCTGAGTGACTCGATGAAGACAACCCCAAAATATCCCTAATATATAACCCGTTATAGTAGCTTCCATCTTATTTTCCATTATCCCAATATTACCCCAATATAAAAAAGATTCAGCCCGTCGAGGTATTGGGGGCTTCCGGACGTTTGGGCTGACTTTGGCAATGATTTTCAGGCTGCTTTATGGTGTGAAGTGGCGGGCAAAGGACCGAGCCGGGAAGTCATCATGTGCTTTGCGAGCTATGGTCTGTGCCATTCAAGGCAGCATTCTTTGCTTGTCATACTTCTGCTTTTACTGCAGCTGTGGGTGCTACTCGCAGGACCCCTTCCACCACTATGATGGTGACTGGTCACTGCAGTGATGATCTCGCAGCACAGCGTAACATGTGTAATTGGGTCTCGTCCAGGGCTACCCAGTGGCATGACTGCAAGGGATGATCTCATTGCCCAACTCTGCCTACAAAGAGCTTCTAAGATTATGGCGACGGGAGAAGCTGAACAACAAGGCCGGTATGAGCCAAAGCCTCCCACTCCTCTGACTTGCCACACGCGCTGATGGCCGCGTTGATGACAACGACATCCGCTGCAACCTCAGCGCATGCATGTAAATCGCATCTGGAAACACCAACGTGGAGCGCACGCCGCTTCGAGAATCGTGTGAATCATTGTTTCGGCATTGGCATGCAAGAGGCAGCCTAAAAGAAAACACATGTTTGGAGAAAGTCTCAAGCTGTAGCCCGGTTGCTCTTTTGCTGGGCATGCCGGAAAGCAGTGCAAGCGCCATCTGCCATTGATTACCTGCGGCACAAATCCGTTGCAGTCCAACCAACTGTCAAATACAAAGCCTTTGCGCATTCAGACATGTGGGAGCCTCATACAGAAGACTGAGCTCATTGTGCGTGATCACGATGAGTGTTACAAAGTCGCCACGCCTGCAGGAACCTGTACACAACACATCTCTCTCTCTCTCTCTCTCTCTCGCTCGCGCGCTCAGTCCAGCGTGTATACCGACCGTGGGCAAACGACGGACCCACCTGTCATCCCTACAAACCGGGCAACACTTCTACAGGGCATCCTGCGGGGCTATATTCCCTAAACTCTAAACCCTGTAAAGGTCTATACTGGGGTCCCTATTTATAATAGTTTATAGTCCCCCTTTAAGTAGATAGAATATGGCTTTGGGTATGTTGTAATAGGATCCCCTTATACCCCATATTCTATCTACTTAAGCTGGGTTGCTGTTAAGGAACTTAAATTAAGTTACCATAATGGGTATATATAGTAAGTAATAGGGTTTCCCCAATATAGTAATTTAAGTTCCTTAACAGCAACCCAGTAAGAGGGACTATAATTCTGGGAGCTACCATATGATTCTCACTCCCAGCCTTTCTCGCAGGCGCTGACGGCGGCAGAGAAGCTGAACCTGGGATACCCCAACAAATTAGGGTTTAGGGTCCCCAAAAGATT
The DNA here is from genome assembly GCA_905231905.1 of Symbiodinium pilosum. NCBI lineage: Eukaryota > Dinophyceae > Suessiales > Symbiodiniaceae > Symbiodinium > Symbiodinium pilosum. Next base: position 25,071 of record CAJNIZ010023792.1, on the reverse strand, counting down.
CAAGTAGCTGTATAATATTTACTCCGGCTTTAAAGTATGTAGCTATGGGGGAACCCCTTTTTTGGCCTTCAATACATAATTGCTATATTCCCACATTCAATAAGGACTGTCCAGTGCTTGAAACGACATGTAGATGAAGCTAACGGCTGGGCTACATGAAATTTGGCCCGCATTCCTGGTCCCCAATGGAGAATTTTATATCGGTGCCCGTAATGAACTAGGAACCCCACTATAAGGATCCGATTTATATATATATATAAGGGAAATCCGCACAAATGGCCGTGCCTCAAGGATTGCAAGGTTTATCGGACAACACACATGTTTTCTTCTCTCGACATCTCGAAACAAAAAGGTTAGGCGGACCCCCCACCCTGTAATAGTAGTTCTGTGGGACTCTGATTCGACTCTGATCTTGCTAAGGCTATGCAGGCGTCCATGAAACATTATTTTTCTGCGTTGGGCTCCGCTATAATATCTTCACCTGACTTTTTAGATGTTTGATCCCAAGAGGCTGGGCTTTGATGACCAAAGAGGGCGTGGGAGCTGTGGATGGTAGATGCTCAGGGAACATCAGGGGGCTTCATAATAAGGTATATAGTGTTTTGAAGTCTATAATCCCTTCCCCCTAATATCAAATCACCCCTAATATAAAGCAGTAAAATCAGCGGCCTAAAAATCCGCAAGAACATTTTTGAAAGGGCAAGACTGCGTTAAAAGGGGCCACCTCACAATGAATTAGGGGTTCTGGAACTATCAATTAGTTATTCAATTGGTGAATCAGTTCAATAATCTCAACAGGATCCATATTCAGTTATCAAGTAATGTAATTCATTAAGTGCGTTCATCCATTTACTGATGGTTCTCCATGGAGTCTAAAAAGGTTCTGCAGGCAGTCCTATTCAATTCTTTCAAAACGTAGGCCCCCCTAGTATGGAAAAAACTCAGACCGCGGATTATTTCATTGTACCAGGGGGGGGTGCGGAGGGGGGGGGGACGTCGCTTAATATTAGGGGGACGGGATTATTGAAGATTGGGGTCCCCTTGTTTTGGATAACTACCAACAAGCACAAGATGATAGTGACATTCACAGTGGCAGTACCTTCGGAAAACCCTAAACCCTCAACCCTAAAAACCCTAAACCCTAAAACCCCAAACCCTAAACACTCTAAAAATCAAACCCTAAACCCCTGGGCTTGGTAAATTGCAGACCTGGGACGAGCTGTATTGACTTGCAACAAAAAACATGTGCTTCAACCACATCTCTCACCTCACTTCGCCCACATTAATCTAGGAAGAAAAAAAGGAACCTTTTTACATAAATATAAGGGATCCAATACCTCAAAAAGGTATAAAGGATCCCTAACATTGATCCAGCTCAGGCAATGCAATGACTGAGCACATGCTTGCAACATGAAGAAGCCCTAAACCCTAAACAGCGCCATCTCCCAAAAAGAAAATCTGGGATTCTCCGGCATGATCCCAAGAAACTCGGCATCCGGGACACTTCTTTAAATTGTTTGATCAGAAGTCCTTGCTTCCTAAGATCTAACATTTGATTGGTCCCTCTTGAGCGGCATCAACGTCATGTTGGAGGTGTGGTTATTGTAGTTGCGCTGCAGGATCAACAAGACCCAGCGGTTCTAGTTCTATAGTGCCCCTCCAAAAACCAACTTACATCGCTTGAGTCAGGGGCGCTTATACGAAAACGACCCAGGCGTTTAGACGCCATCTCTTAGACTCTTGCCCCTAAACCCTAAACCCTAATCCTTAAACCCTAGACACCCTATAAACCCCACACCCTACCTCTTGGGACCGCCGGCTTTGAGCATCATAGCCGCTAGCATGCTGAGAGCCCGGACCAGCCCTAAATTGAAGAATTCTCAGGCGGGACTTACTTACTGCTTCTTCAAAGGGAATGAGTCTACATATATATATATATATGAATATAAAGGTGTTGGGTTTAGTGTTTAAGGATTGGGGTTAGTAAGGAACAAGGGATTACATGACATAGGCATTTTATGGGGCTTATATTCCCTTGTTACCTACGAAGGACTGTAATGGGGAGCCCAAGCACGGAACCCCAAGAATATATAGTAGAAACCTAACAGGAGTGTAAGGATCCTCGTAAGCATGTTCTTCATATTCCTGGTACAATCCTATATTGGCTATAATCTAAACTCCTAGCATCCCCCTTAATAAGCCCCATAGTACTCCCTATATAATCCCCTACATAACCACCCTTCCAGGAGTTTAGACTGTAGCTCATATGATGTTTGTTCCTGGGAGCTGCGGTTAGCTTCGCGAACCTGACAGAGAAACTCAGAATCCGCAAAGGCTACAGCGCAAAATTAGCGCGCGGGCTTGGGGTTTAGGATTTAGGGTTTCACTGCCATGCTCTATACGGTAAAATCCTGCATGACCCTAAGTACCTCATGCTTTTTTGGGAATTATGATACTAAACTATGCAGTCATGCGGGTTTTGAGTATCAGCCATAGTGAGGTCCAAGTCTATGTACAATTTCATGTTGTCGATCCCTCCTGCGTATGTTCAGGAGTTCAAGGAGTCACCCCCAAACTGATGGCTTGACATCATAGACCATACATGACAGTCCAGCCAAAGAACGTATCCGGAAAGGGTCTAGGAAGTGGACAAGTAGAGGTCGTAGCGTCAAGCGTCCGGAGACCAACGCGGTTCAAACATGCTACGCTGTATCCATATCAGAAATTGTCACCTACGCAGAGTCCAAAAGGCACAGCTGCAACATATGAGCTACTGTCTAAACTCCTAGTATCCCCCTTAATAATCTCTATGGTAGTCCCCTATAGAGTCCCCTATAGAATCCCCCTTTAAGGAGTTTAGACTATAGCTCATATGTACCGAGCCCACACCTGGAGAGGCAGGCATTCCTGGTTGGTTCGTTAGAGGGGTGAGATTGCGAACACTGTGCAAAAAATGCACGATGCCCGCGACGTGGTATGCGTGATGCATGGAAAGCACTTTATGTAGCCTGAATTGGCATCCCTCTGGACATAGACTCTCTTTTCGAAGAAAGAAAGAATGAGTTCTGCCAGCTGGGTCTTCCTGATATCGTGGATGAAGGAAACCCTATACGTGGGGATGCTAGGGTGCAAGATTTCCTCCATCCACCGTACCACGGGAGTGACAGTGGTGAATGCTATTTTGCCCTTTCCTGGCAACCATCCCTAGGTCTTGCACGGAAAGCCACATTCCAGGCTTCAACATAATTGCGTCTGGATTTCCTAGATGGCTTGGTTGTGTTTGGGGCTTCCTGCTCCAGCTCGAGCAGGGTGGAGTCCATACATGACGGTCGCCGTCCAGGGCCGCCCTGAAATCACCGAACCTCCTTTCCTTGTGCTCTTGCTAAATCCTTCAGTAGTGGTAGTCCCAGAAAAGCTGGCCCAAAACCAGAACAGCAAGCTGCAAGATAAAAAAAAATACGCCGTACATCTGGAGGTTGAGATCATCAAGATCCATGACTGCAATCTGCAAGATACCTAATAAGCCATACATATGGAAGTTGCTATCGTCTGGAACCATAATGGCAAGCTGCAAGGTATTTAATAAGCTATACATATGGAGGTTGCTATCATCCAGAGCCCTTACTGGAAAGCTGCAAGATACTTGACAAGTCATACACATATGGAGGTTGATATCATCCAGAACCATAACGGCAAGCTGCCAGATACATAACAAGCCATAAAATGGAGGTTGCTCTCATTTCGAACCATACTGGCAAGCCGCAAGATACTTGATGAGCCATACCAATGAGCCATAGTCTAGATTGCTTCGTATACCCTATAATGACCCCTATAATTCGTAGTCCCCTGTATAATCCCCTATAGAACCCCCTTTAAGGAGTCTAGATTATGCTTCATATGGAGGCTGATATCATCTAGAACCCGAGCGACAGCTTGCCGACCCAGACTCCCTGAAGAATACGATGGAGCCCTCAAACTTAAAACCTGCCACTCAATCGTAATAATAACCATATTAGCAATATCAATAGTTGTAATCATGGTGCCAACAGTAATAATAGTAATAACGGTAAAACTAGTACTTGTAATAATAGCGAAAATAGTAATATGACAGATATGCTTGGCCGGGCTTCGCAACAGAACTGAGCGGGCCTAAATTACTATACGGTTCTGAGAAATCATATGTCAACAGAACTCAGGCACATAGCTCCCCCAAAGCTTCGTGAAAACTCAAATGTTTGTTTCCTGATCGTACCGGAACTGGGACTGGAACTTTGTCTAGGCACACAGCTGGACCAGGAAAACAAAGTTCCCCTTTCCGTTGCCTTGAAGTGATTAAGTACGTCTCCGCGAACCTATGAACAAGAGCACGTTGGATGACGTACCGTAAGGGTATTGCGGATTGGAGCTTAATTACTTATAATGGAATCTCGTTGGGTCATTTTACGTTCAACTGTGGTGACAAATACCTCTTGAACATTTCAGGGGTGAAAGGGCAGTGATCTGAACATCTTCGAGAGCTTTTGTGGCCTACTTCCAAATCACGCATGCAGAGATGGAGTTCTCAACAGCCGTGTCCTTGCAAGATAGCCTGGTACTTCTTGATACTTTGAGAGCCCAACAGGGTGAACGCACAATTTTTTGTGAACCCAGATTGGAAACGATGGCCGCCTCAATTCGCAAGGGCCTACTCAATTTCTTGATACACACCATGGTTAGCTTGCTGGTGGTTAGTAGGGTATATGGGAATATGTTATAGGGACTATATGCTCTTATTCCCTACTAACAACCCTTAAGTTAAGGTTTAGGGTTTAGTTTTGGGCATAACTTCGCCCAGGTCGCTTATTAGGCCAGAGGTCATAGAGCTCGATCGTGCGCAGGTGGCTTAACGCGAAAAGCCTGATTCCAGGTGAGCAAGGTCATATCCCCGAACCATCAGAAGGAGTCCCTATCCTGGATTGCCCTTATGGAACTTCACTATAACTTGACTTTAGTTACCATTTTTAGGAACCCGATCGGCCCTCCCGTTTACTGTACAGCCACTTAACTCATGTTTTTTAAAGCACCGGTATCTGTAGGAGCCCTTGGGTAAGGGTTGTAGCTTGCTGACGGCATGCTAAAAAAAACCATCTTGGAACGGAACAAGAGGTGACAGCCACAAGAACAAAACCAACAACAAATGGTACAGCGGTAGTACAAGTAGAACTTACATGTACGGAGATTGTATAACGACAGCAGCAGTACCAAACACAACATTAGCCACTGCATGAACGCCCCCTTTGCTTCCGAGCCGCCAATCACCAGCCCTGCTGCAAGCATTCAAGACCTCAGCTGGCTGAGATCAATTCCTTAGGGCCCGGTGTTTTTCAGGTGTACGCCAAACAGCTGGGAAGATCCAACAAACAGATCCTTCGCAGCTCCCATTGTCTCTGGATTGAGGTCAAGGTATCAAATCGTGCCAAGCCTGTGGGTACAAAAGCATTGGCCAGGCAATTTGAGGGGGCATAGACCCCCCTAAGAAGACAGGACAGTATGGAATTCTGCAATATCATACTAAGATCCCGATATACCCCAGATTCCATCCACTTCAGGGGGGCTATAGTTTTTGCAGGAAGGCAACGCAACCTTGAGACTGCGTGATCCATACCTCCTCCTCAAAGCCTAACTCGCGATCCCCTTATCCTAGTGCTAAAACCGCCACCGCCCTGAATGTTAAAGATTAAACATACTCCCCAAAATTGTTATATACCACAATGGGAATATGAAATGCTACGAAGGGGCATCATATCTGGGGAGGGTAATATTCTTCGAGCAACCCTTTTGAACCATAGTGTAGTGCGGTATACTAGAACTAAGAATATAATGGGAAGATTTAATGTAAGGTGTAGGATGCTTTGCTATTAAAATGGGGGGCATTAGAAGCCTAGAGAATTCGGCTCTGTGGAAGTTTCCAAAAAAAATCCGGGCCCCACCGAATAAAGTACATTGGGGTCTACAGTTTCCGGAAACCCACGAAATGTTGTTGATTAATGCAAGTTGCTGCGTTGAGGTGATAAATCTGTGGCCGGAGGTTGGCTTTGACAAGGCCCTCCAGCTCCCTGAGCACCTTTCCAGGTGTTTCCAAGCGACATGTATTGTCCGGGGCTGTCTGCCAGGACCCTCCTAGTACCCTTAAAACAGGGTCATAGGGCCCCTTAAGCATGGGTACTTGGGCTTAAATAGAGGGTAGTTACGAGGTAGTTGGAGGGTGTAGAAAAAGATTCGAGGGAAACGGAGGGTCTATAGGTTCTGCGGTGAGGGTGGGCGTCTGCTACTTGGCTTAGATTTGTGGGCAACGCTCCTCAGCAAAATCCATGGGGCAAAGTAAGAACTGGTCTACTTGAAGTGTCATGCACGGGTAGGTATATGTAGGAATATTTGCCCCCTAAACCTGCTGGCAGCAGCAGCTGCGATATTTATGCATAGCCCCACTTGTAACTACCCTCCACCTGTCAACACAAGTCCGCTTGCCAGTTCGCAGCAATGACAGAAGGGAATCTACGCACAGCACGTGGTTACAACATTTATACTACAAAGTCCTCTATGCCGAACCAGGCCACCCTTCCCTCACGATCGAGTTGCGCACTGTCTATGTTAGAATCAAACCAGCCTTTCAAAGTTCTTTCTTTTAAGCCACTTCCACAACTTCAAGCTGACAAAGCTTGCATGTGCACCAAACTACAAGACATGAAGCCTGCATCCGAACCCTGATGTTCAAGCCTTTTCAACACAGAGGTTGCTACCTCACGCAGGTTGCAAATTAGCTGCAGTGATCAGGCAGAACCCCAATGTAATGTAAAGTCTATACATCTCAAACCTTGAACCGCAAACCTATATAACCCTATATACTATAG
>CAJNIZ010023792.1:0-17266 GCA_905231905.1 Symbiodinium pilosum | reverse complement strand
TAGGGTTTGGGGTTTAGGGCCCCCTCACCCTCCAAGTATCAAAGAAGCTGGTCTCCGAGCTTGTTGGCCTTTGACTTTCCCGTGTGCGGGGGGTGTAGGGAATGTGGGAATCTCGTCTATACATATATATATATATTATACAAACGAATATATGCATGTACAGAGACGTATGAACACAAATATATATATATATACATATGTATATATATATATATATGTATAATTACGTGTGTGGGGGTATATGTTTCCTTGTACGCACATTTACAAATGGATGTACATATAGGTCAGCAAACTAGCAGGCACCTGCACTTGATGAAGGCCTACACTCTGAACTCTACAGACTCAAAACATCTGAAGCCCGAGCCCTAAACCCACCAAACACGGTTTACTTAGACTAAACCAGATGCCCCTGATGCTGATCATCGGCTACTCCTGGGCTCCACACGGACGGCACGGGAGAGCCTGCGCCGAAAAAAAATGTACCATGAGCATGCAAGGTGCTAATTTCTCACGCTGAGGGGTTAGGGCTGGGATTAATTCGCACAACGTGTTCCTCCATGAATCTGTCCTGGGAAGAGCAAGGTAGGCAAACTGGCACGCACATAAATCCTGCGACAGCTCCTCCATCAGGTCCTGCTTGGATCAGAAACCCTAACCTTCAAGCCTACATAGCAAGACTTGGGAAATCGGGTTGGCACGAGAAGCCCGTACCTGCTGAACAGGGACGGCCGGGCGAAAACACAACAACATAAATACATAAATACATAAATACACAACGCAATGCCTCCAAGTCAGTACGGCAATGCTGCCTCAAAAGACCTGAGACTGCTTGACTTGGAGTGCATTACACCTGTAACTTTTACTTGTAAGCACTCCAACTCTCCTTTCATATGTTACCGTGGTCAGAAGCAAAGCTGTAGCCCTGCAAATCTATTCACCAACTGCTATCATCTCCTAGTAACCCCGCAAGCCCCAACAAGCATGCTCTGAAACCCATCCACAACCCTAAGCCCTAAACCCTAGTGCACACTCTGAAAGTCACGTTGAGGTACTGAGATGCTTCAGGCAGAATGAATCCTTGAGCATGTGCTTGTCTTGCTGGTGCTTTGCAAGTAGGAATAAGGGAATGTAATCACTTATTCCCTACTAAGAGCCAGTAATATGTGGGGGTTCCTAATGTACGCCTGTGCTGAGTAAGTACAGCCCCAGCCTTCCATATCACGTCCTCGGACCTTGGAAAATGAAAAGTTCACATGGGTTTACGGTTCAGAGTTCCGGGTCTGTTCTGTCTCGTGATTGCACCATAAGTATTGCACGAGGCCGCTGGAAGCGGACACATGGCAGAGATCTTGCAAAAGGCCAACGGCCAGCATCAAATTTGCCAAAGCAGGCAGATTCTTCCTGGCAGGCCCCTAAAGCCATGGAACTCCTTGGACCTTAGAGTCATCTCAGAGCATACGCGTAGTATTAACAGATAGCATGCAGCAATGATCCAAGAATACTTCAGGAAGTAGGCACTTGCAAAGAAATGAGCTGCTAGTCTGGAATCAAAAAACTGAAGTACATGATGTACTTGACCGCTCGAGAAATTCATTCCTTCATTCCCTACGAACAACTTACTGACTTACTGGTGCCTAAGGGGGAGCCAGGTAGTCAAGCCATACAACTATCACTACATGCGGCGGGTACTAAACATCCCGCATGACCCTTGGTACCTTGTGCCTTTGGATTATGGTACTATAGTATAGTAAGGTCATGCAGTCATGCAGGATTTTTACTATCAACAGTATCCCCTCCAAATGGGAATAGCGTGGTACCAGACCCCCATTCCCCTAAAGCACCAAGAAGACAGGTGCTGTATGCCCATAATGTGGTAACTCGATCACTAATCCCTATACCCTACATTTTACTATATGTATATATATATACCTATTATGGTAACTTAACACGAGCATACCCATTATGGTAACTTAACACGAGCTAAACTCCTAGTATCCCGCATTGATAAGCCCTAGAGTACTCCTCTACATATTCCCCTATGTAACCCCCCATTAAGACGGAGTTTAGACGATAGCTCGTTTAAGTTCCGCAACAGAAACTCAGCAGTTAGATGGACCAGGGTGCCGGACTACAACGGAGAGTTGCAGGCGGCGTGCATTTTCGGAAGCTTGGCTGGGAGCTGCGGGCATGCAGGACAAAACTCCTCCACACAGTTTCCTAGTTGCGGAGCTCCCTGGCCGCAAAAAGGTTAACCTTTGTATTATAAAAGGACTATTCATATACACCAAAAGGTTAAAGGTTACCTACCCAGCTACTAAGGTTTATAGGCTTTAATCTAGCCCCACTATATGTGTGTAGACACATATATATATATATCTGTCCATTTGAGTCTCCACTATTGGGAGTAATAAGGCGTTCCCTGTAAATTCCGCTGCGTGGTCAACCATAGGTTGATTGCAGGATTACAGGCACTCACAGAAGGGCGGTTGTCAAAAATAGGGTCCCTTTTTGCATCCCTATTATTATACGGCACCTAATATTTGGGGTACCCAAAAGGGACCATAATTTTGACAACCACCCAGAAACCAACCCGTCCCTCAGCGCGGCGTACGCCTACATCTGGGGCATCCGAGAATGCAGGGTTCCTTTTCTGGGATCAGGGAAGAGCAAACACACTTCTTGTCACCTACCTCCGTTTCAAGCCCTCCGAATAAAGCAAACTTTTGGCTGAACGGCATAATCAAAGATGGGTACGGAATAGCTCGACCTATTACCCCAATATATCATAATAGTTTCCATTCTCTTTTCCACTATCCCAAATTTACCCCAATATACTATAGTAGATTCCGTTTTCTTTTCCACTATCCCAACATTACTCCAAGATACCCCAACATACTATAGAAGATCACATTTTCCTTTCCGTTATCCCAATATGATTTTGCCTGAGCGGAACAGTAGCAAGGCGAGAGCGAAATAATTGAGAACCGGAATTGATCCGCCATCGGCAAGGTCATTGACAGGACCCGAAACCTCTCCTCAAACTTTAGGGTTCAGGGTTTAGGGAAGTTTAGATCGGGGACCCCACACTATTGAGAATCTCTACTTGTTTAACGGGGTTATTAATCAGAACACCCCCCCTTTGTCTCTAGCAACAAACGAAGGCCTAGTACCGTTACGTCCTGCAGCAGCAGACACCCAAAAAACCCAACGTGGCGAAAGCAATCACATCTGGAACTGTGGGAGCGCGGTACCCCAAGCAACGCGTAAGCGCGTTGGGAGATTGTGCCTCGGCATCCAGGCAGAAGCAGAGGGGATTCTGCTGTGGGGCTGCGGCTTTGGGAATCAAGTTAAGGTTTACCTGTAACCCCAATTATTTACGTAGCTAATGAGAAACTATTATCAAGATCTACCCTATATATTTATGTATACTTATATGTGTGTAGCCAGTTTTCCTTATCCCTTACTAGTTGTTCAAGTTAGGGCTTAGTGTTTTTGAGCAGTTTTGGAGTGAAGTATAGAAGCCGACCGCCAGCAGTGTTTGAAAAGAACGTCCGTCGGTCCGCAGTGCTTCTCCGACTTACAAAAAGTGGACTTTGGTTCACCCAAACCCAAATGTGAGGACCCTATGGCTAGCAAATGACTCAGATAGGGTTTAGGGTTTAGGGTCCTAATTTTGAGCCTTGGAGCTACCACAAGTCCTCTATTGATTTAAGTGTCGTGCGCCAATCTCTTTGGCATGAAAACGCTGCAGGGTTTTGGCAAGTACTCAACGGTAGCAATCCTGGCAGCCTACTGTAAACCTCCGAGCCTCAGAAATCCCTCCAACATCTTGGGCACTGCCCCCACCCAGTAACAGTCTATAATAGGGGTAACATTAAATTAACGGCTATATATATATATATAACTACAGTATATTGACTATCCAACTGTTACTGGGTGGGGGCAATAGCAAACCTAAACCTTACCACCCTAAATTCAAGCCCTATGCATCCCCGTAGTGCCTTGAACGTTTTTTCTCTCCGCCTTCCGCACTCCGCACTAGATACCTCGGGGCTTCTTCACGGAGGGCAGCAAGTCCACCCAGCAAGCAGGTCACATGCCTTGATCACGCGGTTTAGGGGTTAGGGTTTAGGGTGGTTCAGGGCTGCGAGGGGTTGAGGTTTAGGAGATTAAGGGTGGGTGGGGGTTTAAAGAGTTTTGGGAGATTTTGGAGGATTCTCTGTCGAGGGGGTGGGGGAGGTACATAGGGCTCATGAGGTTTCGGGCGAAGAGGGTTTCGAGTCCAGTGGGTTTAGGGTGTAGAGAGGTTCGGGTGGTTTAGGGTTTCGGGTGCTGCGAGTTGCGGGCTTCAGGCTGTGCACGCGTCCTCAGAATTGCCTAAAACGGCCTTCCGATCACAAGGTGGATAGGGAGAACTGCCTCGGGAGGCAAAAGCATCATTTTGGCTCGTTGCCTTTGGACAGAATGAGGTTAAGCATTGAAATATGACAGTTCAAGTCTTTACTGTGTTCGGGATGGTGTTAGACCCTTTGGGGCTCAACAGTTGTCATAATTCGACTGCAGCTTCCTTCGGGGAATTCGGTATACACTCACTAGCGAAGCGTTAGTCCGAAAGATTGAAATTGAAATGGGCCCTAGCATATCCCAGCATTCCTTCCATAAAAGCTATGGGGATTTCTAAGCATAACTTCAGATAAACACACCCTGACAAATTCTTTGTGTGTGGTGTTTTGCCATGTGCCCAGCTTACACGGAAAGGGCTATGTAGATATGTGGATCTTTCGAATTCTCGACAAACCCGGGTTCTGACTTCAACCCCAATGCCCACAAGCGGCGTTTGGCGCACCCTGAAACGTTCTTATTATTATTACGATGACTACCATTACAATTATTACTATTCTTACTATTATTACTATGAATCATTCATATTATGATTAGCATGATTAGTATTACTATTATTCCTGCTCTTCTTAAATCCTGCAGCCCAGGTGATTGAGCGGGCTTCGGTATTTCCAGATATGCTTCCTTGATCACTAACCCTAAGGATCCAAATATCCCAGTGTAGGTAATATTTACACTTTGTAGGGCCCAATGCAGGTATTATTTGTATCCTTGGATGCTTAGGGTAATCCGTGGAAATTCGCATCGGCATACCTTCGCTTTAGCCAGCCCTAATATTTTTAAACCAATGCAGAATCCCAGTTTTGTGTTGCATATCTTTTTTCATTTGTTTCTCCGCTGTTTGGGTAGTATCCCTACAGCCTACATAAATATAAGCCCCATGTCACCCTATATAATCCCTATTGACCTATTGGGCTCTATACAATCGCTTCATAACCCCGCAGAATCCACCCAAAAAACACCCTAACCCTACACCTTAAACCCTAACTATGACCTAAACTCTGAACCCTGAACCCTAAACTCCTAAACTCTAAACTCTAAACCCTAAAACCCTAAACCCTAATCCCTAAAACCCTAAACGCTAAAAAGCTAAACCCTAATCCCTAAAACCCTAAACCCTAATCCCTAAAACCCAAAACCCTAAAACCCTACACTCTATGACCCTAATCCCTAAAACCCTAAACCCTAAACTCTAAGAACCCTAAAACCCATCAGGCTCAGAGCTAGGCTGCCGTATCCCTTCACTACGCAGGCGCTCCGCAAAGTCGGCACCCAGGTCTTCCCCTCCAACCACAACCACCTTGGATTTAGGGTTCAGGGTTTAGGGATTAGGGTTTCTATATGCCAGGCTTATTATCGTCCCCCCTAGAATTCATGTGAGTAGCGTTTTTTTTGGTGGTTGAACCAGAAAGCGAAATATTCCTTATATAGAATACTATACCCCAAAAGGAGGATAGAATCTTACTCTATACTTGGGTACCATAGTAGCCACAAATAAAATACTACTCACCTTGGTTTCTATATGCCAGGCTTATTATCGTCCCCCCTAGAATATGGGGTATATATGGTTTAGGATATAGTTCCCCTTAAGTGGATCCAAAATGGGGTATATAGGGTTTAAGAGATAATTCCCCTTAAGTGGATAGAATATGGGAAATTATTCTACTATACCCGAAGGCATATTCTATCTAAAGGGGACTGTATACTTAACAGGCATTGGTGTGATCTATCATCATAGTAGTTATGGGAGACTGCTGCAGCCCTAAACCCTAAACCCTGTCCGGCCATGGTTTGGGCTTTTCCCTCTGCAGGCCTTGTACAGGCTTTTCAAGACATCGTAGGTCAGGTCAAAAAGCCTACGTAGAAGGGGCCTTGCGAATCCACGGGTTATGGTTTAGGGTTTAGGGTTTTAGAGTTTAGGGCTTTCTCCATAACGCTGAACAGCTTGTCCTATGCAACGTCTGACTCATGCTTGGCAATTCGCCGTTTTCCCGTGCCTGTGGCTGTAGTCCAAGTCTACCCAAAGCAGGCCAGCCCTTATCTAAAACTTAATCCCCAAAACCCTAACCTTAAGCCCCAATCCCTACAGCTTAAGAGCATTTTTCATCAAACTTGGGTATAACACAAGAACATGTAGGTAATTGGGACGACGGCTACACCTAAATCCTGTCTACCATTTTGTGCGACCAATGGTGCAAGGCGTGGCCGATTTTCGTTGCCAAGCCAGGGTGGGGCCTCTTCAGGGCCTCAGCATCTTTCGTGGGGCCGTAGCCCTGAAACCTTACACCCTAAACCCTTAAGCTACCCCAAACCCTAAACCCTTAAATCCTAAACGTTGGGTCTAACATCTACAAAGTTCAGGTTTAAACCTGAGGGTATGGGGTTTCGGGGCTTCGGTAGGTTTAAGATGTGAAGACTCCGTAGATACCTAGGCTCTCCAGCGGGCCACTGAAGTCAAGTATCTTGCTGTAGCTGAGAGTAAGCCACATGGAGACCAGAACCCAAACTTGAGCTCGGCTCAGGGTGTATATGTATATATATATATAGACAGATATATATATATATATACTTTGGGCTATATACGGCTCCCTGTGTAGGTGAATTTAACTGGGGCTGAGCAGCGTAGCTAGATCAAGCAAGCCGGAACTTGATTCTTTAGGGCTCACGACTCGGTGTCATACCGTTGTCCACCTACATCCCGACTTGCGCCTAGGCACCAATGCTGCAAGCCCCTTGCGGATGTGACATGCTCTCCTCACTCTCCTCACCATCACGTTAAGTCGAGGTTCCAACGCCAATTATTGAATTACGCTAGGCGGGTGATGATGCATCCCTTGTACATGCAAAGCTCTAAGTAGGCTAAAAGCGACGAGAGAGCAGCTGAGAGCCACTGAGCCAAAATTCATTACTCAAGCGCTCATATGTGTTAGGGTTCTGGGTAAAAGAAAACAATATACTAACCAACAAAACGTACACGGGAGGCTAGGGATAATCCTAACACAGGACCTCTAAAGGACGATAGTGAAACTGGAAAAATACGCGGCAGCATCGATGGAAAGTCTGAACTCTAAAGCCTGAACCTGAACTTCGACATATATACATATATGTATATGTGTGTGTATGTATGTATGTATATCCCATCCATGCCCAAGCTCTAAGCCCAGAGCCCAAACTACCGAAGCTCTAGCTGCAACCCCAACTATCTACAGCTTACTAATTCGCAGGTATAACTAGGTAATTGAGCTCTAAACCCCAAGCCCTCAACCGTCAACCTCGGCCAGGGGGCTGGTTGATACCGCCTCAAGCTGACCAGTAGTGCCATGACCTGGTAATCAGAGGCTTAGAGGAAGCCACACCAAGAGGGAGTTTAAAGAAATCCTGTTCATGGAAGATGTGTACAGGCCACACCATGGGGGTTTCATAGGGATTATACGGGGACGTATAGGGCTTACGTAGGGATATGTTGGCTGAAAAAAGGGGTCCGGAGATGTTACCCCAATGATGGAGAATCAAATGAAAAGAAAATGTAATATGAAATAGGACCTGCGACTAGGTAATTCGTGATTTGAGGTTCAAAGTTCGGGGAATGAGGTTAAAGGGTTTATGGTTCAGGGACCGGTCGGTGTTTGAGTGGCTTTACGCTTCAGGGATTGCTTGGGGTTTGAATGCCGGAATTTGGCTCCAAACATAAGTTTAGGGTTCAGGTTTAGGCTTGGGGGTTTGCGGTTGAGTGTTGGCGGTTGAGGGATCCTGGGCGCGCTGGATACCTGTAGCCCTAATTACCTACAGCTTCGTAGCAATAACTAACCCTTAGTTCGTGTGTATGACCCTCTAAATCACACGTAACTGGCCTTTGGTTAGCTAGGAATGAAGGAATGGATCCATATAGTAGTCCCTGTATAGCCCCATTCTTGTAGTTTCCATTTTTTCCATTCCTCCATTCCCGCTAACCAAAGGCCAGGTAATTGGGAGGTTGGATGTATTCTCTGACCCCAAGCGAGGCCAAAACCTTCCCTAATTGCCTCTCCATTCCCCCCTCCAACAGACATGAACATGCCAAAGAATGTAATGCTTATCCTGTACAGGTATTCAGGAATCATTATCAGTTTCAGGGCGCATGTCTAATTGAAACATTTTTCCTGAAACTCAACACCCTTCATCCCTGATAGAAGTAAACAGGTTTAGGGTTTAAGGGTTTGGGGGTTTAGGATCTAAAAGGCGACGAATACCGCATATACTTGTGGAGGTTGGCCGGATTCTCTCCTTCCAGGATCCTAAGCTTCCCCGGAAATCATGGGGCTATTATGCAGGCACGAATTGAAGGCCTTATCAGGGAATATTTTTCTGGAGGCGCTTCATGGAATCTAATTAGGGGGCTCTTGTTGGGGGGGGGTCCTCATACTAAAGATTTTGGGGCTCTATGATAGCGACCCCCTGTTTATGGAAACTACAAATAGGTTTTCAGGAGAGTCCATGCCCTCAACAATACGGTAGTCATGATAGTAATAGCGATAATAATACTAACAGTCTGACAGTAATGATAGTAAAGTAATAATACCAGTAGTAATCATGATAGTAACAGCAATAGTAATATTTGTAATACTAGTAATAAGAGTAATACATCCCAAATGCTCCGACTATCCCCCTGCCCAAGTAATGCCTTCCACCAGATTTGTCGGACCCGGTGGCACAGGCATGCTTGTGGGTGTGCTGCACTGTGTCCTCAGGTTCTTTGAAAACAGGGAGGTTGCTGAAGGAACTTTGGAGATTTACATGGCTTAAAAGGGAATACCAGCAATCTTCGTAGTGGCGGTCTTTTCGTAACACCGCCGACATGCAAGCAATTGTGGTTCGGTAGCATGAACAAAATGAAGAATATTTTCTTGACGATGGAACGAAGACATTACTGGGTTGCTGTTAAGGAACTTAAATTAAGACTTGCTTTTGGGATCTCCATCATCGCCCTGAAGGCCACTCTAACGCAAGCCTTCAAGCATTCAGCACAAGCATGCTTTGCGATTGAAGCTGCTATCGAAGAATGCAACATTGCCATTTGTACTGTTCTTGCCATTATTTCTATGAGTTTTACTATTTCTATCATTGCCTTTATCACTATTATGATCATTATTCCTAATTTTGCTATATTATTACCATTATTGCGATTATTAGTATTATCGCAGCCCGGCCCCCCAAACGCTAAAGGCTGGAAGCCCATTGTGCTGCCACCACCCAGTAACAGTCTATAATAGGGTACTATTAAGGGCTATATATAGCTCTATGACGACTATTATCCAGCTGTTAATGAGTGTGGGCAAGTACCCAAGGAACTCGCGGCGGCTGGTAGCAGGCGTGAAGATGCAGGACATCACTCCCAAAGGGTCCATGTAGGTATATGGTATATACTTAGGAATCAAAGGAGTTCCCATATACCTATCTTAAGGCCCAAGTATTTCCCATATAGCTACATGGACCCTTTGGGACTCTTAGCCAAGCAACACCAAGTCTTGAGGCAAAGTCGGCAGCAAGTCCAGGGCATCGGGGTCCTGCAGTTGCTGATGCAATCATTTCTACCCAGACCCCCAAGAGGATCTGAAAATTAGATCCCCAAGAACCATAGGGGAAATTATATCAGGATTATATATGGGTTATAATGGGTCTATATAGGGGATCTAAGTTTTAGATCCTCTCAGGGGTCTGGGTAAGCATGGAAGCTGAGCCAGAGGAGCAAAGGTATTAGCCAAGGTAAACAACGGTTGAGGCTGCCGGGGGTGCTGTCCGGGAGGTGAAGTGCATCAAACCCCCCAGAAGATGCCGCCATTCGGAAGTTTAGACTTTGTAGCAGCCTCCACGAAACTAGCATTGCCAAACAACGGTACAGCTCGCATTTGCGCCGTACACGCTGCGCCCACATTGTCACATCCACTCTCCAGTCTCCAAAGGTGTCTTTTCCATTCGTACATCGAACTCGCGTTACCCTCACACTGCTGGCGCGGCACCCCTCAAAACTTATCAGGCCGTTCTTCGAAAACAAACACTCACATATGAAGTTGTCTGAACTCGAGACTTTCCAATCTGACGCAGAACTTGGTTTATTGTGATTAGAGGCATGCCTCAGCTCATTCCCGTGAATTAGGTAGGTAGATTCAAAAAACTAGCCACTGATTAATAATATATGTATATATACAGTGGTAGTTGTAAGGGACTACAAGATATTACCTAGTTACAGCTTGAGTTTGTCCTTAACCTGGCTGAGAAGGCCCAGAATGCCCTCACTGCGTCGTAGTCATCGTCGGCGTCGTATGGCGTTGTTGCGATTTTCGGTTGACGCCATCATAGCCGCTATGGCAGCGGGAGGAGGGTAGTAGCAGTAGAAGTATACAGTAGCAGTGGGAGGATGACAGCAAAGATAGGAGCAGGTGGAGGAGGATCGGTTCTCGTAGCAATGCATTGTAGTGCTACAAGACTAACACCAAAACCAAAGTTGATCATGATTTTTGCAGCAGGGCCAGCAATAGACGTGTAAAGCCTGCTGCCTTAGCGGGCCAGGCGTCCTTCACGTGGATGCTGGATTGGAAGTGAGAATCAGCAAACTCCTCGCTTGAGCGCGTGTCTAGCACGTAGCAGCAGCTTCGAAAGCCTTGCTTGCAGTCATGACCGAAGGAATATCCAAGGACCGCTGGCAGAGCTACTTGGATATTCTGCTGGGCCGCATAGAGCAAGAGAAGTGTAGGATTCTACAGAAATCCTTGAAGTCTTGACTGGAGAGAATGTAATGTGTGATTTTTATGGCTGATTGGCTTGGGAATGCTCTCCCTGTAAGCCTGTTGATCAAAGACCACATCTGCGGTTTCCTGTGGCAAAGCAGGTCACCCCTGGGTCTACATGCGAATCGGAACACTGCAAGCTTACTAGTTATCCCATGGCCCATCAAGGATAGGGGAACACCACAGGGCACGAACAATGAGCAGGGGAAAGGGTATCCCAGACAATTGGACATCATGTCCCAAAGCTTCTGCCTCTTTGGGTTGTCGGAAAACCTCTGGTAGACTGCACGATTGCTTTCTTCTCTCCTCCTCCCCCCTGTACTTTAGACTAGTTCCTGCTGACCTTCACGAAAGCCCATAGATCCCGAAAGAATCGCTACCATTCAAGATGCTTCAGAAGACAAGAAACTGAGGAGGTCATCCACGGTGATGATGGGTGGAGTTGGGCTGTTGTTGATCCTCTGTCGCCACCACTCGCACTGACGCCACTGCTCCTTCTTGTCATATCCCTACGACCAAACCCGATCGAACTGTTTGAGGTCATTATATGACCTTTAGTCTAAACTCCCAGTATGCTATACTAGTCCCCTACATAATTTCCTGTATAACGCCCTTTAAGGAGTTTAGACTATAGCTGAAATAGGGGCGCACCAAGAATACTGCAAGGTTCTCACATAGACATTGTTGATGGACTAGGCCCTGCCTGGGAGACGTGGTAGCAAAGATTACTCAAGGTCAAGAACTCGTGACATATAAACCTACCTGAGATATAAACCTATGTGTAACCCCAATTACCTTCAGTTTTGCTGTTTAAGGTTATACATACTAATTAGGAGGCAATTGCTGCTAAACTGTAGGGGATTGGGGCTACAGGTATGCCTGCCTTTACACTTGCTAGTTACTTGCTTGCGGTGATCTGGATAAGTATGCCTTCAGTGGCCCGCAGGCAATGAGTTAAGACGACACGAGTCCTATATGAAATGGGTGCACATGCATGCATACACATCAACCTCGCAATATGTACATGTTATATATATATACTTATTGATTTATGTGCGCATGTATATATGCATACACATACACATGTATGCATACACATGTGGGAAATAAATGTCCCAAGCATAGACTAGAGGTTACAATGCTACTCACCCCCCTGCCCCCCTCCCCCAAGTACCTTGCCCGCCCTTAGAACCCTGTTAGGCCTTATTAAGCCTCCTCGGCCCGAAACTTCAAACCATGAACCATGAACTAGAAACGACCTTTTTTTGTTAAACCCTAAACCCTAACAGTGAAAGCCCAAATCCCTTAACAGAGGAGGGTCCGTGGCATGCTGCAGCAGCTGCAAGTGTGGGGCCATGTCATCGGCATCACCTTCCTGAAGGGCTCAAACGCTGGGTAAATGTGGGTGGTTTCCTGGCATGAGGGTCCCGTTGATTATAGGGGTTATGTAGGGTTTAGGGTTACCAATTCCTTTCTAGGAGTCCTTCTAAGAAGAGCTAGCTTATGGGGGCAGGGGGGTCCTCAGGAATCGGATTTCCCTGGTGCAGTCTTGGAGATTTCCTAAGCTTCACACTCATCAGTAGTAATTCTATCAACGCCTTAAGGACACCAAACAGAAGTTTTGAGAACGCGCCCACATATAATCATCATCCAGAATCCCATCCCCATCTAGGCATCATCTAGGCTCATCCCACTGTCTCAGCTATGGGGCTTGCTGCATCGCATGTCCCGGATCTGCCAAAACGGAATGGAGATGTCCTGCGACTTGCCACAGACCCGAGTCTAAGTCTTCTCTACTGCATTGCTTTCTGTAGGGTTTAGGTGCATCATAATATCCTGCGGGATTTTGTTCTTGTGGAACCATTGTGGTTGTGAGGTCTTTGCCCGAGAGACCCTGCAACGAGACATAAAAGGGAGCAAAGCTTGCAAAACCCTTGATTACAAGGAGCAATTTGCAGGAAGCAGGCTGTGTGAATGCGCATGTACTTGACAAACTTTAGGGTCACAAAAGGACATCACTTCCAGGCCTCTTACCCTAGGGATCCAAGTACGCAAATAAAGCCTACATTGGGCCCTAAAGTCTATAAATATTACCTACATTGGGCTATTTGGATCCCTAGGGTTACAAGGGCCCTTAAGTAGATAGAATAATGGGGTATATGGGGATCTTATTATAGTATACCCAAAGCCATACTCTATCTACTTAAGGGGGACTATATAAGGGGCCTTACTATTCGGCCCAAGAGGCCCCAATCAGGATCTGCAGCTGCCATGGCCGTGGAGCCATGCTCATACAGCAAGGCCTCACCTGTAACCCGAGGGGTAATTAGTTGTGGGGTGGGGCGTATCATTGAAGGTCAGAATTTGTTTACAGCACATCAAGAAGTTTAAAAAGCCAACACATTTGCGCGTCCCAAGCCCGAAGCAATGATTGGTAGGGTTTCGGTCTGCGGGATTGAAGTTGGGGGCTGAGGCCGAATCATAGCCGAAGAGATGAAAAGCCCAACACCTATGCAGCTGGGTTTCCCTGAGATGTGGGGTGCAGAAGGGCCTAGTTATGAAAATCTGTACTAAGGACTTTACAAGGGTTGTGTTTGTGACTGGCACATGTGAAGTTGGAACACTGTCGTCTCCACCACGGGATCCTTGACGTGGGAGGAAAGATTAAAAGATAGACACGATAACATGAAGAAAGAAGCAACAACCGCGTCAGCGAACCTGTTGTCAAAACATCTGTGGCGGTCATTGGAAAAATCAGCGGCACGGCCACGTCTAAGCATCTAGACCCTGAATCCTATCAAATAATGCCTACATTGGGCCCTAATGTCTGTAAATACTACCTACGTTGGGCTGTTTTGGATCCCTAGGGTATGTTAGGACGTTGGAGATTCCTTCCGTCAGTTCCGCACCTGCCGAATGGCGTGGGAACACGGGCAGCGTCACGGAGGCAGGCGTCGCCTCTTCTTTTATTTCTTTTTACCTTCCAATCTGATACCCTTTCTGGAGGGTAAGGTTTAGGGTTCAAGGACTTACCGCGAAAAAAAGATGTTACTAGGAATTACATTGGAGAGTCCAAGTGGCTTCAGGGTGTAGGGTTGGAGTCCTTGGCAGGCTTGCGTTAGGGTTTACACTTCAATGCTCGGGGGGGCACAACGCCTGCCAAACAGACATGCTGTCGTGGTAAGTGTTGCTTCAGAATCAAAATCGGGGGAAGTCTCCAAGCAAGCTACCCCCATCGTAGTCAGGCCCGAGAGCAAACCCTGACCCTTCGTGCTTCAAACCCTAAACCCTATCCCCAAAGTGCCAAAGCCTTGCATAAAGCCCTGCCTGAAACAGCGCCAGCGCAGAGCAGACCAGGACCTGGCAAAATGAGGGGGGGGGAGGCTTTGGTCCCAAAATCAGGGATACCATGTGGGGGCCGCCTGACGGGAAGACTATACAGGTATATAATTAAGGTTTAAGGTTTAGGTATTAGGGTCAGGCTTTCCCCCAAAAATTAACGGTACATGTTGTGGGGGGTCCCTAAATAAGGATCATAATATTTTGGGGGTAATGCATTTTTACGGTTTACGGGGTCGGAGTCAGGGTGTGGGCTTCCATGCAGGTAGGGTTTGACATTTGCGTTCAATGTTTATAGGGTTTGTTGGGGAATTCTGAAAAGGGTGGCAACGTATCGGGAGCGCGACAATGAATGAGTAATCCCAACCGACAAGTTATTCACATCATTCCGGGCAGCAAGTTTCTTCAGACGTACCAAACTCAACACCATGTCTGGTCTCCCACTATGCAAGACCTATCTGGCCGTGAATCCTCGTAGAAATTCCAAGGTAATGGGCTCTATAGCTACACCCGACTGAAGAGAGTGGGACCTGGCAGTCCACCAACTGAGCACAGCTGGCAAGGAAGCTGGCCACATGAGAGGCTTCCTGGAACAAAGTCTGTATAACCCTAACATAAACCCTACTATAATAGTTTCCATTTTTTCCATTGTTACTACAATATTATTACTACACACTACACAAGTGTTATGCTGTGTTGAGGGTTAAGGTTGCAGGCTTTAGCACTTGGGGCTTGAGGTTGCAACGCTCGTGCAGCCAAAGGCTTCCCGACTTGGTGATACCTAGACCTCCCAAATACACAGTGAACTAAAGAGAATATGTATATGAAGGTGTATGAGCTATACTATGGTTGTTCATTGTGTACGTGTGTGTGTGTGTGTGTGTGTGTGTGTGTGTTTTTGCAGGGGGGGTGGGTGGGGGTGTAAGTATGCTTCAGGTTCGAAGTTGGGGCTCAGGATGGCAAACTGCAAGGATTCAACGACATGCAAGGGCAGTTGAGACGTGGGCTTTGGTTCCTCAATATGATAGGTCCTTCCTTCATGGGGTCGGGAGATGTGGATTGCGTTGATAAAGCTGTGCGCAAGAAAACATAAACCGAAGTCCTTCATGCCTATCTTGACGTCTTGCGGTATAATGTAAGATAATGAAAAACATATTCCCTAGTAAGTTTGGAGGCAGTGCAGGGCTATGGATGGTACCAACCTGAGTCGGCCTGTCTTCATGCGCGTACACAGGATGGTAACACCTAACTAACACAGAGCACAACTAAAAAGCACTCTGGAAGAGGCACGCCACGGGTCCTCCATGGCCAACAGAGAAAGACGGAAGAAGTGCACCAAGCAGACCTTACACGATGTGGTTCGGTTGGTCTTATCGTGAGTTCAGTTCGCTTGGGTTTTTAATGACATGCAGATGTCCCGCATTGGGGCCACCCCAAGGAGGCCTGGTGCCTAGGGGTCCACAAAAACATGATCCGTAGTCGTCAGGCCTGCAATTTAGAAGGCCATTTACAACATGTGATGAAAGTGAAATGCTGTGAGGTCTTGCTAGCTGCTGAGCAGCTCCGATGAAGAGAGCGAACTGCGGTGGTCGCAGCAGCAGCGAGTCCCAAAGGCGTACCGCCTCAGGTTTTGAGGGAGATCCAGACTTTCAGAATCAGGTGGAGTTCTGGGTTGGCCCCTAACACCCTTTGAAAAATGTTAGTATATAGGGTCCCTTATTAGAGCCATTAGGGAAAATAGTAAATATCCCAGGGGCCTACCTAGAGTTATAGAGCTCGGAGCCACTAGCATTGTGCAGATTTGCACTCCCGAGCCAGCACCATGTGATGTTGCCTTTCTTGTAAGCACGAGATGGTGGCAAAGAATCAGACAACACTAAACCCTAAACCTTAAGCCCTAAATCGTAGTTTCCATTTTATTTAACCCCAATATAGTCTATCTACCTCCAAGCCGATAACCTAATTCCTCCTGCAAGCGACAACTTCCTGGCCGACCACTTGGCCGTTTCTGACAAGTCTTAGATTGTGCAAAACTACAGAGGAGGTGCCAGATGTGCCAGCCTAAACTCCTGCATGTTCTAGAGCGGGTTCCTGGTGATGGATGAAATCCTACCTCTAAGTGGTGCAAGATTTCCTCCATCAACAGTATGTAGAGCAGCCGCGCAAAACTCTCTCAAAGTTATGCAGCTGGCATCCGAAGAAGAGGTACGAGGTACAGCCAACATTTTCCCTATATGAAAAAATTGGACACGGGTTCCTTATTAGGGACTATTCTAGGGACTATACTAAACTACTACAGGGATCCCTATATCCTCTGTTAAGAGTTAAGGGCCCATTAATGAAGCTAGTATTGACAGCAGCTCATATAATCCCTACAAGCCCCCACATGATACCCCATATGGGGAACAGGAAGCCAGTACTGCCGAGGGATCCCCATCTTCCCATCTTGAAGGGTTTCCTGAAATTAGGGGTACCATTTTGGAGGTCCCAACAATAACGATTATAGTACTTGGGTGTCTATATTAGGTTCCCCCTATCTAGGGAAACTATCACTTAGGGTTGAGGGACATTACCCCCATAATGGCAACAATCAAGGGAGAAATCACATGGAAACTGGGATTTATGTAAGGCTATCTCTGTCCCCCTAAACCCTAAACTATCATTTCTGTCCAGCCTGCGAGTGCGGCAGAAGCTGTGTGAACCAGGTCGAGAACCAATCACTGGCGTAGGCCTGCCCAGATATAAAGGGACTCTACTGGGAA
>CAJNIZ010023781.1:47974-69099 GCA_905231905.1 Symbiodinium pilosum | reverse complement strand
GGGGGGGGGGGGGGGGGAGGAGGGGCATAATGCGCAAGCCCAATGAGGCACAGAGACTTATCATGTTGAGTACTGTCACATCCCATAAAAGGGACCAGTTCCGCTGTAGGTCTTAGGGCCTTGGGTAAAGGATAAGCTCGGGACATTTCGCGACTAAGTAATCGAACATATATTTGCCATACATACATACATACATACATACATACATACAGCCGACACACATACACATACATATAAAGATGTATACGTCGCGTATGTACATATATGCCCGGTAGTCCCTGGCAGTTACCATGTAAGCTAGAGGTTTACCTATGCCTCGCCTTTTGGCCAGCTCGGCTACTCATAAGTAGCTGCAGGTGCTGTGCAGCATGTTGGTTTTAGGTTTTAGAGCTTTGCAGGGTGAAACGTGTTTAGAGTGTAGAGAAGCTTAGGACCCGCCCTCGAAAAACTTACCCTGAGCCTTCAACATATAGAAATAATCAGGTGTTGTTGCACTCGGTCGGCCCGTTTGCTCCCCGAAGTTTTCGCCATGGGCCGAAGGTATTGTTTCAAGATATATCTATATACTTTGGGTGGGACCCCGACAGCCGAGACGGTATCCCAAAAGCGCCGCATGTGGCAGCATCATGTAGCTGGTACTCTCAAAGCCCATGTGTGACTTCAAACCAACTGATTCCGCACGCGCTTCGGGGCCCTAAACCCAACTTATAGTGGCCAAAGTTCGCCATCTCAGCTCGGGCTCACACCTTCTGTCCAGTATCCCAAACTTAAGGGCAAGTCACCATCTAGACCCATACAGTACAAATGCCATCCTCGCATTGCAGCACCAAGCTGCAGCCTGAGCTGAATAGCGAACCATCTGGCGCCACGCCACAATTCTGCTCACAAGCTGCATGCCCATGGCAAAGAGATCTTTTCGAGTCAGTTCAGCTTGAGGTTTAGGGATGCCAAGAAACGCTCGCTGACACTTTGATGAGGATCCTACCATGCAGAAGCTACAGGGAGGGCCTGTTTTGAGAAATCGTTGCTCATCTAGCACTGCGTGCAGCCTGTTCGGGCGATTTTCGGAGCTGCTCATGCAGAGCTTTTCAAAAAGTGGGTGAGTCTCAAAACGGGGGCCCTTGGAGAACCCAGTGTGCAAAAGTCTTCGTTGCCTGAAGCACTTCAGGGTTGTCAGGGATTTCTTCAGAGTTGTTATACGGGAACTTTAGCTAGGTGATCGTTATAGGGAACCCCTGTTATTTATGTATCTACCCATAGGTGAGTTAATTTAATCAATAGCAATCAAGTCTCTTATCTCCCGTCTGTCCTTGGTGCACTAGCTCCGAGGTAACAGGTTCAAAAGACTTTGTATTAAGCTGGTACAGTGCCCAAGGAAGCCGAACTTGGTCTGTACTTAGTACTCCCTTGTGAGATGGCTGGCTGTTTGGAGTTGGGCTGTGCATTCCTGAGCTACCTGGTGAGAAGCCTCTCGTGTGTTGAGCAGACCTCCTTTTGAAGGGGAACTTTCACGAGTGCAGACTTCCAAAAAAAAGGGGGTATGAAGTGGCGGTACTCCTTGGGAGCCATGGGAGGCTTAATATACTGTCGCAGGCCAGGATCATGCAACCCAGGGTACAAAGCCCTCCAACTGTAAAACGAGGCCTGCAGCCCTTTTCCATACCAAATGCTTAAGCCTTGAACCTGGAGCCGGAATCCGAAGCGCATTGTAAAGCCTGATACCTACAACGGCTGGGCTCTCAACTGGTCCCACGTCAACTCCAACCTCTCAGATACCAAACATGAGTGAGAAATGACAGCAGTAGTAGCCCAAAATCATCTGTAAGACGGGCGCCCAAATCCCCTGATAGTCATACCCACCATACAGTTCAAGGGTCCTTAGGGTAACCTACTTACTGAACTTCCCATGATATCAACATGGAGCGTTGCAAACTTCCCAGGCCACTGGTTATGGAGCCATGCTCGGGCTTCTACTGGGACCCCGTGCTGGTTTTGGACTTCAAAGGCGTGGTGGGCGACGTAACGCTCAAGGGCTAACTCAGCTAAGTTGGGGCTTTGAAAGCCGGCTGTCCAGGCAAGTAATTCATCAAAATAGGGAGTTTATGTCTTCGGGATGCAGCCATGTGCAGCTTTAGTCCACTTGTGTGGAGAAGCAGGGAATCTTAAACCCCGGGATATGGTGTAAGGCCGCCGTCAGGATCCCATGTGACATCTTGTGACAGGCTTCAACACACACATACACACCGGTGTGGTACGCATTCAAAAGGCGTTGCAACTTGAGGCTCGATCTTTGGGCGCTTGGAGATGCAGGCAACCTCTAAGCAATTCTAGGACTATGAGATGACCAGCTTAGACAGCAATCCAAAGGGCTTGAGAATCACCTCCATTGTTGTTCCTGATCGGGCTTGGTCCGGGCAACCTTTTAACAGCTCAGGGGTTTGCTACGGCAAGCTATCCCGTCCTTGCGCTTCCATTTCGTGTAGACATGTGGTAGCTTCGGGAGACCTGGTGAGCGGGAGGCCCTGTTGAAAAGAAGTACTCTGTAGTTTTGTCTCGAATGTTCAGCTCAAACGACTTGGAGGTTTAAATGCTCTAGTGTTCACGGCATCTCATGGCGACTCAGACAGTCACACATTCCCAGGAAGCTTTAGGTATCATCTGTCCCCAAACCCTATCCTGATCAGATAGGCTCCTAGAGCATGTCCAAAGACACGATGTTCCCGGGCTGTCCCGTACAACTATCCTCGACATGTCCGCATGCCTTGCCAAATGATTTGCACGCCGCGGAGAACAGGAGCCCAGCCTTTAGAAAATCAGCGATTTTCAGCATTTTCGAAACACTGGCAGGCGCAGTCTCTTTCAGGCACTTTGAGGACATTGAGGGTTTTGGGATTTTTTTTGCTGGCGCGCCTTTCAAACAAACCTCGCCATGTTTTTCAGGTTCCACACCGGAGGTAGTAGTCGAGGCTGGCGTGCATTTCGAAAATCTGTCGGTTTCGCACTGCAAGAGCCTTTTCGGCGCAAGGTTGTTTTGGAACACTGTGGAAAGCAGGGGTGTGAGAAAGCTCTGCACCTGCCAGTGAAAACAGCGCTTCAGCAGCGTTTGGAAGCAAATGGAGATGCTGAACATACTGGCATGCGCAGGGCTTCATGCATCGCGCGCATGGGCAAGTCTGCATCGGCTGTCGTGTCCACTGGCGAAATTTCGGGTGACAAATAGACGTGCAAAAACAATGGAATGGGCCATAGCTTGGACTAATGGGACTATGATACAATTAAATCAGAACTCCTCACACCCTTGAACTAAGGGGGCAAACTGAACAATCCTTGAACTAATGTAACTAATGGGACGATGATAAAATAAGATCAGGATCCCTCACACCCCTTGACTAATGGAGCGTAGCTTGGACTGATGGGCCGTACCTTGAACTATTGGGGCGTAGCTTGTTCGTATGCAATCGAACATGAACGCTATTATGTTTCGAGCCTGCATGTCGTAATCGGATGCACTGGAACATGACCGTGCCTGGCCTCCGAACGGAGTCCGGGCTCCTGTTCTCCGCTGGACGGCCTCAAATATTCATCCTCGAAGCTTCTGGATATGTCACATCATAGAGTCTGCGACTGTGTACTCCAAACAGGCCTTTGTGCAAGATGATTTCATTTTTCTAGCTTCTGCACCCCTGCACAACGGATTCTCCAGATCCAAACCTCCATTCCCTGCACGAGGCATGTACCCTTCTCTCATTGTGGCGGGCCCAGATGTGTTACCATAAAGTTTGCAGTATGTGCCAAAACCTTGTTCCGTTTTGAAGTGGCCAGCATATCTACAATTTACATGTTTGGAAGGCATTCAGTAGCCTTAACTTCGGCACATGTCCACATCAAGGGCGTATTTTGTGAGCCAATGTCCTCGAGCCTGTGAAGGCTCGAGGCTCTGAATGCCGTGGTCGGGCTGCTAACTACGCGGAGGACCCTGCAAAGCCTCGGTGCATGGTACCAATTGAGCCGCTTCCCAAATCCGTAAACGGGGAACGTGGGTACCAAGGGTGATGTGCACTATGGCTCCGTTGCATGTGTCAGCGCTGGAAGCAATATCATACAAGAGTTTGGAGCTTGGCACATGTCATCAGCCATCAGCTAGTGCCTGGGCACTTGATAGTCCATAGTCCTGCCGCCGTGTGCCCAGGTGGCCCACAACTTGTCCTTTGACACTTGCATGGGCCACTTCAGGCACGAGGAAATGGCAAGCTGACAGTTCATGCCTGTGATGCTTGCAAGGCATGGATGTGCTGCCATTTCTGGAGCATACTCTAACAAAACAATGACACATGACATCCCGAAAGGATTGGAATCAATTGACAGTTTCAAGCTCGTCTTTGAGTTGAACAGCTTCCCAAGAAAAAGAACTCGATCACATTTGTCCTAGCATCCCTCACCTTATCGAGGTTGCCATTGATTCTTGGGGTCCTTGAAAGGGGTCCCAATCACAACTCCTCGAGATGGTCAAAGACGAGCCCATGGCCTTGGATGGACAAGCCGTCAACAGCCTTTCTGTCCATCCTCAGCAAAGCGGTCAGGAGAGGGTCTCTCAGAAGCATGGGGAAATCTTCTCAATATAGGCGTCAGGGTGTTCTGAGGACATGTGGTTGGGGAATTCATTAGGGCTGAGAGTTTCAAAAAATGATGGGTCCATTTTGGGATCCGCATACTTGGGATCCAATTATTTGGGTGTTTGAAAGGGCAAAAACGGCCAGGAGTCGCAGATGTCACAGGTCAAGAAGCGCACAGTACGCAAGACCAAGGCCAAGGCCGCAATGACAGAACGGCTAGCAGGTACAAAGGACAGTCAGAGAGATCAAGTGGTTGTGGACCCAGATGATTATCACAATGACGTCTACCAGCCAGATGCTTTTTCCATATTCTTCTGTTTGGTGAGGATGCAATTGTTGCCCGTGCCATTTCTTTTATCCAAGTGCAGAAGCAAATGGACAAAGCCGGAGCCATCGCCACGTTCAGCCGAGATGAGCTCAAATCAAGCATTGCCGCAATCGACAACTCCAACAATGTGGGAAGCTGTGCCCGGTAAGTTGGAAGAGGGTGCTTTGATAAGCCAGATATGCTTGAAGTTGTCCGTGATTGCTTGGCTCCTGGCAGGATCTGACCGTATGCAGGTGAGCCTTGCAGAGGTTTTCTTGCCAATGTGGCTGCAGTTTTGCTTCGATGTCGGTCTTGTGTCCGAAGAGGTAGTTCAATCAGCAGACAGTGAAGAGGAGCTGTGTGATAAACTTTTCGACCGTCTGGGACCCCATTTTTTAGAACTGTTCGGCGTGAATTTCAGCAATGCTTCCGATTGGCGAGAGCTTTGGCTGCCAGAGTTAGGGAGATTGCTGAGACTAGAAGTCTGTGGGTTCCCGATTCTTAAATTCCATACAGACACGCTTGAAGACGTATTGGGGCTGATTCGCAGGCCGGGGCCACACTGGGTTTGGCGAATCAACCTTTTCATGTATCGCAAGGATCCCAATTTGTGCAGGCTTTCTCAGTTTCTGGACCAGTTGAACTTCTTTCGCTTTGCAGCACATGAATCTTTCGTGCGGCGCTTTTGCCGCGTTGCAGATTTGCAGAGCACCCTTGCCATGGAGCGGCCTGCACAGCTCCCCGCTCATTTCAGCAGTTTCTTTCATGAATACAAGCAGTCAGTGGCCAATGGCCAGGTGGAGCTTTCGGTGTTGGCAGAGCAACTACTCCTCTGGCCACGCCATCCGAATTTAATTATATTGGTCCTGATTGTTCTTCTGGATGTCGCGTGGGCCTGCCTAGCAGTGGCGCTTTTTTGCATAGTTTTGCTCGCCCCAGATTTTCTGCGAGACCGCAGGATAAATTTTGATTTGGTGCAAAGTGGTTTCTGTGCTCTGGCTCATGTGCTTCCCAGAGAAATTCCGTCAAGTGTTTGCGATAAGGCCTCTGCTGCTGTTAAAATTGTTTTCACAGAGCATCCGCACATGTAAAGCTTTGAACATCATGCTCATGGGCAAGCATACTGCTGGCGCATTGTGCCTCCCTTACATCCGAGTCGGGCACCTCGGTGACATACAGGCTTGGTACGAGCTGCATGCTCTGTCTGTCGCAAGCATGAGACGGCGCCAACACGCTTTGGAAATTGATTTTGGCTTTAGCTTCGTGACTGTGTTAGGGATGGCCGGTTTGACTCTCTGGTACAGCGCCGACCCTGACTGGCTGCCTGGTGTGTTTGAGTGCGTGTCCATGGCTGCAGTTGTCGCCTTCGTGTTTTTCTCGCTGCCCGCGCTTTTTTGTGGCATGCAATTGAACCTCATTGGGCGACAGACCATTAACCTCCTCCTGGGCCATGCTGCGGAGTCGCGAGCTTATATGTGTCGACTGAAGCAGGATCCCAGCAAGGTGCAGCTAGTGCGAGACGCCCAAGACGCCATCGACTTCACAGAGGCAATTGCCCAACGATTGAGACTGGATTCTGGTTGCTGGACCATATTGTCAGCAGAGTTTTTTTGTTGCATGCTAAGTTCAGGCATGCACGAGGTCCACAGGTTCAGCTTCTTTTCTTGGAAAGCAGCACAGGCCTGGTGGTGAAAACGCTTGGGATTGAACTAACCATTGCGCAGTTCACCGCCATTGGCTCCCTCATGTCCACGGCCGCTGTTTATTTGCTACGAATGGTAGATATAGAGCAAGTCTATGAGAGACTGGCCACCATCGGGCCAGTGGACTCGAATACGACGGCATAAAGGTAATATGGAAGCCCTGCACCCAGCAACATGCTAAATCCCTGTCAATGCTCTAAAATCCTTGCAAAAACCCAAGGTCCCAAATCCATAGTTCAAAAAATCCGACTAGTATGGGCAAGGATGTCTGGCAGCAGGAGCTTGCAAGGGCCCAAAAAGCCGTGCCAGTCATATGGAAAGTTGATCCAAGACAGAGATGCATCGCCAAGCTGGCATGTGCTGGCATGTGCGGCCTTGCATCTGCTTTTGTGTGCTGCATTTTGGTGGCATGCGGTTGTAAGCGTAGTTCTTGGATGCACGGACATCAAGACAATTCAAGTTCCAGCTCGCCTGATCGATTTTAAGAAATGAACCATAGCTCCTCAAGCAATTTCTCAGGAACGCGCACTTGCACCAGCAGACATGCACAGCTCCGGATGCCCCTCCACCGATCCTCTTTTAGCCCAAGCTCTACCTGGGGGTTTCCAGCAAAAGTTCTTCACTCCCAAAAACTCAAGTGATAGACAAACTACTTCTAGCCCTGGACTGTCTACGACAACGGCAACCCGAGCTGCGAAACGGAGTATTAAAGTCATCATACTGGGAACCCCAAAACCTGGAAGCCCAAGAATATAGTAGGAATATAACAGGAATAGAATCACAGGGTCCTTATATTGGTACTCTAGTCTTACTATCGTTTTGGGTTCCCATTATAGCTCCTTCAAGCATGGCACAGAAGCGGGCTTGGGCCAGCTTCTAAGACATTCTAAGGTGCTATGCCTTGCTTTACTATGATGTCCCGTTTGGGCGTTTCCCAAAATTGGGAGGATGGTATTTTTGGGTCTATCTTGGGGTACCCCTATTTTGGGAAACTACCATTTCAGGCATTTGAGATTCAGCATGACAAGCACACGGCCCTGTCCTGTTTGCGGGCTCCTGTACATTACGACTGATATTTGCATGGGCCTATCATTTGAAGAGATGGTGCTTGTTCATGTTTGCACCTCCTTTGCTTTATGCTACCCTCTTAGGACATGCCTCATAGATCAGCAAAGGTGATGACTGCACGAGTTGATCTGCAGAAAGCAGCACTCTCCTCCAAAAGCTGAGCAAGGCACAAAGGAATGCCTTGGAGCCAACGGAAACTTACCAGGCTTAGCCCATGCCGGGGCTTTCCAAAAAGGGTGAGGATATCAAGCTGGGCAAGCCGTAGGTAAAAGCCTTGTATCCTTACGTCCGAGGCAAAAAAAGGTTTCAGTCTGCTGGATCTGTCCCGGCACTCTAAACCCTAAACCTAAAGTTTTGGCCATTTATGGGGCCACAGTCCCACCAGAAGGCACTTTTGGATTCCACAGGAACTTAGGAGGTTCCCAGAATTCCACCTAGACAGTCCATGATGGGGGCCCTCAAAATCCCTTGTGCCATGCGCCATATGCCCTAAGGTCCCCAAGAGTACCCTGTCCTGAGATTCCCACTTGTTTCCTAGTCACTATGCAAAGAACCCTTAAAAGATCATCCAGGCATTCCCTACCGACCACCAGTAAGGTAGCAAATACAAATCTTGACTTGCTGTCGCTATCGCCAACCGTGCAAACCTCACCTACTAACCTTGTACAAATTGCAAACCATTCACGCTTAGGGTGCCGTTTCTGCACCAGTTGACTACGTTGCTGGCAGCATGCACAGACCAAATTGCCAAGTTTTCTGCGGTCAGCAGCGCAGGGCCTGACAAAACGGGGAAAGTACCACCACAGATCTTAGCTTTGCATCTGCTCATGTGAAATCCATTCTTTCCAGAGTCTTCTGGAAATTTCTGTCGTTTGCACTGAAATTTAAATCTTCGGCTCACTTGACACGGACATTTGCCCAGAGAACACCCCCCTATCGAATTTCCAGACATCTTCAATCTTAGCAAACCCCAAAGAAGACCACACTTTTGGCAGATATGAGTTACTCGTGCTTAGTATGAAGCGGAGGAATGGAGTCCCAGTACTCTATTAAATTCCATTCCTTCATTCTCAATTCCCTACTAACGGCGAGAAGTTGAAGGAGTCTGAAATACAAACCTTACTTGGAGAGTCAGGGATTTGGTAAGTAGGTTCATAACCCATAAGCCATAAAGTAACCCAGGTTGTACCAATTCTTAACCTACTTACTGATTCCCCCGGACCCTCCAAGCAGAGGCGTTCACTGCCCGGACCCAGCTGCCAGATGGGGGTGCGGAGCCCACTTGGGGGTGCGGTGGATAGATCACCCTATTTTTACCTCAAGTAGAGGGAATTTTCAAGCACGCTGGTGACCTTGAATGGTGCAAGAATTCCTCGAATTCCCGCATCCGCAGTATGATGTGGAGGAAGGTTCAGGGTTAAAGCGGCGTGGATCTCAGCAAGCCTGCAAAGACCAGGGTTCTCTTATTGGCTATTTGGATAGAGTGGATGAGTGGATCCACAGTGCCGCGATTTAATCTCCAACACGCAGGACTCTGGTTTCCATCTTCTTTTCCACTCTTTCATTTCCTGGTAGCAACCAGCAAGTTACGCCCATATATAGAAGCGCATACACTTATGCCCTCCCCCGTTTCTATCTTGTTTTCATTTGAGTTTCCATTAGACTTTCCATTCCCTACTAAACCAGCAAGATTAGCATAGCACGCATCTTGGAACTGCCAGAGGACGTCGTATTCCCAGCTCACTTACCTTTGGTTCGCAGGGGGGAGAAAAACCTGATAACTCCGATCTTCTTCGGGGTTAAGTAGGGACTACTGCAAGGTTTGATTCGTTCATGCTTTTGTTAGCAAGAAGCAAGATGAAAGGCGATGCAGGCTGCAAGCGAAATGCTGCAAGCTCAATGTATAGAACATATTGCGTTGCGTCTGTGACTTTACCCTTTACCTTTAACCCTAAACCCTAAGCCCTACCTCAAGTCTCGTTTAAGGCATCCGAAACATCAGGGCTCCTGAGGCTGATTGCGGGGGGTTTTGGTCATGGTTTTTATGGGGTGTTCACTTAGGGTGACAGTCAGGCCCGTAAGGGGTTTCAAAGGGAAAGTTCCGCGGAGGCAGGGGGAAAGAGCTTTGCCCGGACCAGACCGTGTGGTTCGTCCCCTAAACCTTAGAGTAGTTCCATGTTGTTTACCATGATTCAGGGTACTGTCCCTAGACCCTACACAATCTGCATACACTTCCCAATAAGTTGTCGAACTTCAAGTTGTCTGTGACCTGCTCTCGAACTAAGAAAGGCCTGTGTCTGGAGCAAGCCTTTGATGATGCTTGCCTGAAAAGCCTGGACACTTGACCTATGAGAAGCTCACAGGTTCAGCGGAATCCCCAAACAAGTTACAGGATATTTGTGGAGTCAGAACTCTCTGACACCCTTGCAAGAAGCGTAGGGAACCCATATGCCAAGGTGCGGAGTGGACCCTGGTCTCTTGGCGCTGGCGGTGCTGCCACAGCCGTGGGTCACACCCAGCTCGACCGTAAGGATTCCTGAAAGATTTCCCTTCCGGGTCTCATATGTTGATTGTATAGGTCTCAACGCATGGCCTATGAGTTGTACATTGGTTTCCGCATGACAAACGTACAAGGGATATAGCATAGGTGGGGATGTCCCAAAATTGCGTGCCCGTGCAAGAAGGCTGTCAGGAGGAATTGTTGGGGGACATAATTCTGAGACAGCCCCCTGCCAGAGATTGCAAGGTCTCCATTGGCCGCAGCACGGAGGGCAACAAAGCAAATCCCAAGACAAAAACGAGGGTGCCGCCGCTGCAGCATGCTTACAGTTTTACTGATACTGACGATCCCAACTTCTGAAGCTTCCGAGCCGATTACAACAAAAGCAGAGCTCGTCGGTACCTTCCCCTCATCTCCAGACCTTCAGCCCCAGTAAGCTACTGCTACAGACCCTTCCAGATGACAACTCAGGAAGAGGCACAGAATGTTGTGACACTAGGTGAGCTGTAGTTCAAATTCCTTAAAGGGACTTATAAAGGGGACTACTATAAGCCTTATTAGGGTGGATACTCGGAATTTAGACTGTAGCTCAGATGGGCTTTGCAAGCTGAGGCCGCCTTCGAAGGCGGGGGCCTGAGAGATTGTTTCCTTTTAGCAGTTCAACTTCCGGCCTTCGGTCTCTCTCTTGGATACTGCTCCCACTTAGTAATTACAATCGCTATTTGGTGTGGGTAATTAGTGCCCAAGCTAGACCCTATAGATTCTACGGCTTAGGTGCCGGCAGACGGTGTGAACCGACATGTAGGACAGCATGGCATAGAAGTTAGAGTGCGTGCCGTATGCACTGGGGCTAACAGATACCTCAATGCTCAGACCCAGCCTCTATTTGCAGCTCATCATATGCTCTATAGTGGAAAACTCCTTAAAGGGGGATATATAAGGGATGAGACGGGGGAGTATTCTAGGCTAGGGATTCTTAAGGGGAATACTAGGAGTTTAGACTATAGCTCGTATGATCTTCGATGGGCAGTGTGAAGGCAAGAAATTTGATTTGTGTAGCGCTTTGTAGAAGGAGGTGGTCGTGCAGCGGACCATCACCCTTCATTCCCGGATCCATGGTCACTCCGAGATGCTGGAGGCGTAAACCGCCCGCCAAAACAACGCAACGTAGCAGGTTTTGGACAATCTGGACGGGACCTACTATCAAGCTTGGGCAATCCACTTACAGCCGCTCCTTTTTCTGAAGGACCGTTGTGGGCTGACTCAGCTTTCGTACACCCTTCTGGGGGGCGATAAAGAAATTCCATTTTGAGGGTACTGTAATAATTGCACAAGGAGTCTAGGACCAGAACATTGGCGGCAACTATTTAGGCCTCCCATTGGGCAAATTTCATCCGCCCGGCCTAGGTTCTGTCCTTGAAGAGCTCAGCAGAGACTCGCCAGCCACGCGCCCAGCCAGGCTTCCGTCACAGGCTGTTGAGGCCTTTATGGGCTTTAGGGTTTAGGGGGGTTTTAGAGTTTGGCGTTTCAGCGGTTGGGGTTGAACATAGCTTCGGTCGTCTGCCCTAGCTTTGGCTAGATGATGGTGTAGAAGATAGCAGGTCCAAATCAAATCCCAGAGAATAGCTTGTTGAATTCAGTTAGCGCTTACCGGCCTCTCATTTTGAGTGCTGTCATGTGCAAAGATCTCCCTCAGCATTGAGCAAGT
Source organism: Symbiodinium pilosum (assembly GCA_905231905.1). Lineage (NCBI taxonomy): Eukaryota > Dinophyceae > Suessiales > Symbiodiniaceae > Symbiodinium > Symbiodinium pilosum. Next base: position 57,200 of record CAJNIZ010023781.1, on the reverse strand, counting down.
TTTTGCTGATCCCGGGCAGTTTTTGCTGCATATGCTGCACCCACCGCACGCCTTCGTAGCAGAAAGGTCTCAACCCTCGACTTGGTGGTGGTCATTTTTCAATGGAGGAAATGGATGTCTAGCAGTCCTTATATATTCCCGGCACTGATTTGGTTTTTCTACGTATCCCCTCATTCCCTGTTCGCCACCAATCAGCAAACCCTGCGCGCCAAGGTCCGTGTGGCTGCAAGCGGTAGCCTTTTCGTCAGTGTGGCCCTCGATCCCTGGTTGGAAGTCCCTAAATTAGCATGAGAAGATTGGGGAACATAATTTATGGGCACCCCACTTTTGGAAATACTCTCACACCTACTGTCTAGGTTTAGGGTTGCGGGCTTTTGCTTCTGGGTCAGGGGCACTCTCCCTCGTGAGTGTTCAAAGGATTTCTCGCACAGGATCGCCATGATGAATTCACAATGCCACAGTGAAGCCGAGGTCCTCAGCTGCGGAGGGGGCTGCTACCTTTGATGCTTGCAGAGGCAGAGGGGATGATTTAGGATAGCTTAGGACGCGGCCGCTCAGGTCAAGTGAAGAGTTGAGGAATTTGGTTCTTGGGATGCAGACCTTGCGAAGGAGGTATGGGAGGCTTCCACAAGCAGTGGACCATTTGCGGATGCGCTGCTGCATGCAAAAAATGGACCTGGAAGCCCCCGTTAACCCTAAAGCTTAGACCTGTTGTAGGCAAGGCTTGGGTTTGCCATGCCCATGTATACCCATTCCCAAAGAAAGGCAATGAAGGAGCTGGTTTATGGGTTAAGGAATGGATGCAGCGGTTTTTCAGGTTGAGTTTTGTTGGGGTCGTTACCATTGCTGCCCCTGCTCAGAGGCCCTGAAGGCTTCCTTTTTAAGTTGCAAACTTCGCGAAGGATCCGCAGATCCGCATGGGATACTGTTGGGGTCATTTTTATTGATGAAAGGATGGTTGGAGGCAAGCATGCAAGTCCCAGTTATTCAGCAACAGAGATGAACAGAGGATAGATGAGGCGGGCATAAAAAGCAAAACGCAAGCGCGGTAAGGGGAAAGAGCAAAGCCCAAAGATGCAAGCTGCTTGTCCAAGAACACTTCTTGCAGGTGGCCAGCGGACGGACTGCCGCATTTACGTAATTACCAAAACTCCCGATGGGCTCAGAGCAAGGCCAACTAAGTTTCCACGCAACATTTGGTTCGACTAACATGCCCTTGCGCAGACTGAACATGATGAAGGTTGACACGAGGAGTTCCCATGCAACTGCAAAGCGGTCACCGTCTTATGGCGTTATGGCGCAATCCAAACAGAGCTTGAGCAGCAAAGCTGATAGACCTCTCGATCCATTGTGGGGTCCAACGACTTGACCATTGACAAGGAATCACAATAAGGTCTCCAGCTAGCTGAGGGGAGGTTGACCTTAAGCGCTCCATGCTTGTCTCTTCATCTTCAACCCCTCATGGGGCAAAATCCTTAAAATGAGCCTGATAGTTCGTTGATCCAAACAGGGACTGATTCGGGGATCGATTTGTCAGCTTTTGTTTCTTGCCCTCTGGGCTGGTCAGCCCCTTGGAACCTCAAACCTCTGGCGTTCGGGGATAGAAGGCGCTTCAGCTACAACCAGGTTGTGACCCATAGCCCCTTGCTACAGCTACTACTATCGATCACACAAGTGGTTCATTGTATACTTAGCCAGCTCCACGTGGAGGAACTCAAGCATTAGCTTTCACGCCTCACCCAAGAATTCAAGTATTTTGGTGTAGAATTTCCTCCTAGACCACTAAGCCCTCAGGCTTAAAACCCTAAGCACGCAGCTCCTGAGCTCTACATCCAAGACTCCCAAACCCTAAGCCGCAGGTTTCCCCTGGTTCCCAATTCATGGTCTATTTGCTTTGCTATTTGATTCTCTCTTCTTAGCTCTGGGTGCGAGGTGCTTCAGCTCCGGGCTGAGACCAAGCGCTTGGCGAAGCAGAGCTCGACGTCCGCGGCCACGGTTGGATCCCGAGCGAAGCCTTCAAGAAGCCACGGCATTGAGAATTGTCATGCTGCTACGTATGACTGCTGCTGCTGCTACTGTTACTACTACAACACTACTACTGTACCTATTGCAACATCCAAACTCCTTGCCATAGAGCAGATAGCTTGAGAGGAAGCAGACGTAGAACAATAGTTGGAACAAAGGCTACCACAGAATTGATATTAGAAACAACGATAGCGTGAGACTGGGAACGGATGATGCAAGCGATGCCATGGACGGTCCAACCAACTCCTCAGCCAAAAGACCTGAATCCTGAACCGCAGAAGGCACACCTCCCCGCTATCAGTGCAAAGTGGGGGCAAGGTCCAAACTTCCACCAGCCATCCTGCAGGCAGCTTCTTACAAACATGTGCTACCATCTTCTACCCCAAGCCCGCCTCGGGAACGCCGAGGCGAAGCGGCTGGAGCACAAGCAGTTTGCTCTGAAGTACTTTGCAAATGTGTCGGGGTCCTGCCTGCCTTTGGGGAAGGGCTGTCCTACATGAGCTGTAGTCTGGATTCCTTAAAGCGGGTTATATAGGGGAATACTAGAGGGCTTATTCAGGGGGATACTGGGAGTTTAGACAAGAGCAAGTCCTACTCTTGCAGGTGGGGTTTCGAGCTTTCTTCCTGTGCGAAGTTAGGGCTCAAGTCCTCAAGTCTGGGATGTGGCGTTTGGGGTGCGGCGTTGTTACCAGCAGGATTGCCTAGATTACAAGGGGGCATCATCGCGCCTTGCTTTTTCGGTTGTAAAAGGATGCAAAAGGAGCCTCTGCCAGATAATTACCGCAATCCGCCAGACAAGCTGCAGCACTCCATGAGAGGACTTTCAGCCCTCCAGGAGAACTGGTGGTTTGGGTGAGGTCAGTATGGTGCAGGAAGTCTGTCACGATTCAGGGTCCCTAAAAAGTTGTAGTTTCCATGCTTAGGGTTTATATCGGGGGTGCAGACCTGGCGACTACCCAGCTGAAAGTGTCCTTGAAAGAAGTCACAGACTCAGGAGAAGTGACTGCACTTTGCCGGTAAGGACCTATGGCTATTCATCCGCATCCTTCAGCGGCCGTATGTACCGGCCTCGAAATTCCGAAGGGGGAGAGGTGGAGTTGGGTGATGATGGGGTTCCAAAGATTAGGGTTTTAGGGTTTACTGTAGGGTTTAGGGCCGCTCTAGGAAGGACTTGGTCTACATTGGGGTCCCCTCTGTTTGGAAACCGCCATAATTACGCCCTGGGATGATGATGGTTACAGCATGTTGCGGGATGTTGCGGGCATGTGCGCAGGCCCAGATTTAGGAGGATCCTTACGTCTACGGGCCCAGCCCTAACATGTAAACTTCTATACTACAAGGGGCTACAGCTTGGGCCCTTCCCCCTAAACCCTACACCCTAAACCTTACACCCGAAACCCTAAACCCTACAAGGAGGGGATGGTCCAAGCTGGAAACCATGCTTCCTCAAGCCTCTGTGATTCGCTGAGGCCTTGCTCTGAACTTGCGGATTCCATCGTAGCCACCGGGCGACGAGCTTTGGAGGAGGCGCATCGTCTACTTTGGGCTTAGGGTTGTAGGGTTTAGGGCTTAGGTTTACCTTGCTTCTAAGGCATGAAGTATAGGTCGTCTACTCTGATATTTCATGGTTGCACTTCACTTTAGTTCTAGCTGGAAAAGCAGCTAGGAATTGTTCCGGGTTAAGTCCAAGCTTGCCAACAAGTTGTTTGTGGGTCCTCTCGAAGCAGAACTCCAGACCAGTAGGGCTTTGCAAACAAGATTCAGGGCTTGGGATTTTGGATGAAGTCTTGCCTTTCATCCAGGTTTAAACTCAACCAAATCTCGATCTTCAACAGTCATCGAAGAAAGGTCAAACCCAACTCCAACCATCATGTTTTACATCTTTTCCAAGCTCATCCCAGCTTGTAAGCAAAGCAGACTGTATGCAGAAGCGAATCCACGTGCCAGGCAGCTAACTTCATCGAGGCCTTGCGCTTCTGGAGTTGGTGCTGGTGGGTATCGCGATAGCGTGCCCCCTGTATTTTGTAGTTTTTGGCCGGTTTTTGGGGTTGGGTTCATGGCTTGGCACTGTAGGAAGCGGTTGCTACATGAGTTCCCCCCCACTTTGGGGACGAGTTATGAGGCCAACTCCCGTGTGCCCAAATGATGACCCTTTTATAACCCGCGAAATATAACCACCTGATTCCAACGAGGATTTGCTCATGCTGTTGTTCTGACGAGTGCCTTTGGAGGGAGCTGCGCAGTGCGGTGGACTAGTAGATCGCCGCATAGGTGCCATGCATGGGGCACTAGGTTACTTAGCCGTGAACGAGGTGAGGTGAGGGGTGATTTGTCGGACTTGAGCCTTAGGCCCTAAACCCAGGTGTAACCTCAATTACCTACAGTTTTCCCCTTCAGTAGATAGAACATGGATCTTTCAAATACGACAATCAAATTCCAGAATACCTTTGTTTTCTGTTTAAGGAGAACTATAAACCCCAAACCCTAAACCCTAAACCCTATACATGACCTGCAACCTGTCTCAGGCGACATGGACTGGGGCCAAGGTCATCTACGGGGACACAGACTCTGTCTTCGTCCAGGGCTGAGCGAACCAATGTTTAGGGATTAGGGGCTTAGGGTTTAGGCCAGTAATAGCTACATGCTCGCTACAGGCTCTAGATCTTGGTGACGCAGGGTACGCTGGTCTAAACTTGTACCTCCCACGCGTTTGGCAGCAATAATCCAGCAGTTCTGCTAAGATGATATACAGAAAGTTGACCCAGCTGAGGTGCAGCTGCGAGGGTACTCCTTGGAGGAAGCCTTCAAAGCAGGGAGGGATATCTGCACCCAGGCTTTCCTGCATTTGTACTCCAGTCGTCTTGCTACTGGGAGTGGAGGAATCGGTTGTAGGTTTGTTTGCCTTGCGGGCATTATGGCTGGTCAACTATAAGTCATTATGGGCATCCATTCCTTGATTCTGTAGTCAGTAGGAAAGTTCATCTCGTGGGTTTCGCAGCTTTTTTGAGCCTCGTGGTTGTGCGAGGGTGCTGACAGTTGCGCATCTGGAGGCATCAAGGGCTTCAGGCTTTTGAAGGAAGGGGATCCATAAAGTGCCGCAAGCTTTTGTGCTACTGAATGGGGCCGGGAGGGGACGGAACGAATCTATTGGCTGTGGTAATTGCGTTGCTGCAATCGGACTGTTTGCAAATCATGTTGACGCCTCAGATCACAAAGCGCCTGCCCACAACGATGCCGGGGCGTGTAGGTGTAAGACATGCCTCTCTTGAGCAGAAAGCTATGTTCCTTGCGCAGGTTTCTGCAAAGCATCCGCAGCCGGTGGAGCTCGAATTTGAGAAGGCCATTCCATTGGGCAGAGCTCTCCTCAGAGACTAAGATGCCGCTTGGAGGTCTACATGCCTTGCCTCTGCCTGACAAAGAAACGCTATGGGGGCCTGGCCTATGTCGCGCGCTCGCCGGGGGTGTTGTGGAGTGCATAAGCCTTTGTGTAGTTGTATTGAGGCCAGCAATTATTCTGTCGATAGACGGAGTCTCTGGGAAGGACATGGGACGTGGAATTCCCCCAGGCTCCGCGAACTCAATAAGAATGAGTTGTTCACAGGCGTTTAGGAGGGATGCCCGTGTAGTCCAGTAAGCCATACTTGTGCCATACGTAGTGACGTAGTAGCAGCGTTGTTTACATACTGCGTGCAGCATACAAGATCCCCTAGCTGTGCGCAGTCAGCAGGTGCAATCGGCTTTAACCCTGAACCCTAAGCCCTTTCCGCAACCATGCGACTGGTGGTTTCCGAAAATTGGGGGGTACCTTTTGGATTCTATAATGAGGATTATAGAGTATTTGGGGTCCATGTTGGGGTCCGGCTAGTTAGGCAAACCACCAGACGTGGCAAAAGCTTTTCCGCACAAGGCCAAGCCACCATCGGAGGGAGGGACTGGCTCTTTCGAGGCAGGTTGTTCCAGTGCATTTGGTAGTGTTTCAGCTAGTGATAGCTGTAGCCACTGTCAGTGAGGGTGTCCTAAATTAGCAGTACTTTGGGGGTCCTTGTAAGAAGGACTCTAGTGTTTTGGGTCTATATTGGTATTTCCCCCTATTGGGGGAAATACCAAGTTTGTAACCCTAAGAAGTGAATAGTAAGGGCAATAGATGTCACTAGCGCTGGCCACAACAATCAGAACCTGTTTTGGTGATTTTTGTGGTCATGACGGCAGGGGCTACCGGGCTAAAATGGGTTTGCATTTTCCGCATCTAGAATAGTCAGACGTGATTGCGATAGAGTACGGTCCCATTATCGGAGTTGCAAGCCTTTAAGGATTTGTCGGGAGTATACCTGGCGCTGAGGGTGCATCTTCTTGTTGGTGCAGGTTCGTGGCTGCCAATAAAGCGCGATTCTGTCTTGGAAACGTCCTATAAAGCAGGTCCAGCAAGCTGGACTGACTTGTTCAGGAGGGTCTTCAACGGTGTAGATTCTAAGGCTCTTTTGTTTCACCTTGTCTCTATGGTATGGCCCGAGTCTGCTGCGAACCGGATTAATTCTTATAGGTCTTGCCTCACAATTTCATGTCGCCCAGCGTAGGTGACAGCAAGCTCTTCTTCAAAAAGGACATTCAACCCCCTCCCCCAGCGTGCCAGTTCTTCCAAGCATTTCACGAAGCGCTTCCTCAATCCCTCAATCTTACAACCCTGCCCTATACAGTCCTACACGTCCCAGCCTACAACCACAGACCTCGTCTAAGGTCGGAATTGTGGGCCCCTAGCATGGGCCTTGAATCCTGGGGCCCCTGTTCATATCCCATAAAACCTTACAAGCCAAATTAAGGGCCCGTAGTTGAGACCTAGGAAACCAGTAGGGAACCAAGTTGGGGGCTCATGGTTAAGACCTTAGACCTTGAGTATACCGAGGCCAAGGGACTGGAGGCCATTCGCTGGGACCTCAAGCACAGCTGCCGCAAAGTCCTAAAGCGCACACCAGGCCTTGGAGGACGCACATGGTTGAGGGTTTAGGGTTTCAGGGTTTAGGCTTTGTTGTTCAGGATTTGAGGTTATAACGTTTCAGGGTTCAGGGCATTTTTCTAGACGGCGCTTTGGCATGATCGGTGCTTGCCATGGTTGTTGTGAAACCTCTCCAGAAACAATATGAAACAATGTTCGCGGCCTTTAGCTGAAAGTACCACCCAGCTTTCTGCTTTGAATTCCTGTTTTTCGGAGCACCAGCGTATGTTTCAGAAGCGGGCCACCGTCCACGCCTGGGAAGCATTCGTTTCAGAAGGACCAGAAAACCATCGGTGTTGGTCTTTCAGGTCCATGAACTAGCTGTTATTTTGGGAGCCTTCTGTAAACGCTCATTTCCCTTCCAGGCCAGTCACGCACTAGCATTGTTTTGCATGGCAGGCTTCCTGCAATGAGCCCTTGCCCTTGCACATATGCATTGTCTTGTGTATATTAGCTGCGGCAAATTGAGCTCAACATGGAAAAACGCTAAGCCTCAGCCCCAGACTCTCCTGTCAACATGCTTGCTGTGCAGGTCGTTTAAGCGCAGAGAATCGATGCTGGGGGTCATAAGGGACAGAATGCAGTTTTCTGTCCTCTCACGTGTTACAGGATCCTAGATCTGTTAGAACCTACAAGATGACCCGCGTAGAAAGCAACTGTCAATCCGGGTGCCTCTGAGGCCGCGACCAGTGTCGGTTGGCGAGCAATGTTTGTGGCTGAGACGCGGGAGGGTCTCAAATAAGTGGTCGGGATGTGGCTCCAGTAGCTCGCAGAAGGAACAGAACTTAGAAACAGCAGGGGGGTCATTGGTGCCCCAAACCATGCAGTACTGGAGATATGTGGCACCTTGTAGGTAGAGGCCTGGGACTTCTGCCAATGCTAGATTATAAACGCTCCCTATATACTGATCGAGCTCCTTCTGACTACGAATATTGCTATGCCGCCGACAACAGTGCTTCCGAAAAAGAAGAAGAAGAATTTCCCCTCAGGTGCTCTCAAGCATTACATGCTAGTTCTAATCTAGGCCTTCCAAAAAGGGACCCCTAGTTTTTGGAACCCCGAGCCCTTTGCCAGTTTCCTCCCCGAAAGGGACCCCTAGGCTTTGGAAACCCTAAGTAGTTCCCCAAATAGGAACCTTGATATAGATCCCAAAATTTTATAATCCTTATCACAGGGACCCCCAGAAGGCCCCTAATTCTGGCAAATCTGCATACATTCCCTCCCCTCTAAAGGGACCTCTTTTGGGTTTGGATTTTGGGGAAGCTTCAATCCTGAGGTTCAGTATGAGGTCCTGACTGAGTTCTTCCGGACCAAGGCCGACCCATCCAAGAGTTGAGTTGGGGTCCTTTTTTTTGGAGGTGTTTATGATACGGAATATATATATATAATATGTTTATATTTGTATGAATATGTTATTGTGGGGTCTACATAGCTTGTACGGGTTGTAACGCGGAATGTGGTATTTAGGGGTCTCTATTGGGGCCCACTGGTTTTTGAAACCCCTTCGTTTAGGTTCCAAGCTTGCCCCCACCCATGGGTTTCTGGGTTTTAGGGGTTTAGGGCTGTAGGGCTTTAGGGATTAGCGGCTCTAGAGGTTTGGGGTTTTGGCGTATTGGGGTTTAATCGTATGCGGAACGTCCAGGCCTGCCATGCTACGGCTAAGCCACAGTAACCCTGACCTACAGGGCCTGCTGAAGCTGAAGCTGCAGGGAGTAAAACCCTGCAACTATCCCTGTATGATCTCTTTGTAGGGCTTTCCAAAAATGAGGGACCCATAGAACCCCAATATATAATAGTCATATTCCTTATTCTAAGTATCCCCCCCCACACTGACCCGTGTTTGTTGGAATCCCCCTTGGCCCATTTGGTTTGCTGGCAGGGCCTAGCTTCATTGATATATGCCAAAAAGGTTTGGAAAGCCAGCCTTCCGTGCTTTATCGGATACTGGATGACCGATTGTATTTCTATTGGAACGGGAATCCCGCGGCGATGGCCTGGAGGACCTCTCTGCCGCCAAGCGCATCTTTGTGGAGCACGCAGCCGACCTGCTGAAAGGCAATGCTCACTTGGACTAGTGACTAGTGCTTCTTCTGCTGCCACCACCACCACCACCACCTCCACCACCACCCACCACCGCCACCGCCACCACCGCCACCACCGCCACCGCCGCCACCACCGCCACCACCGCCACCGCCGCCACCATCGCCACCA
>CAJNIZ010023781.1:0-47874 GCA_905231905.1 Symbiodinium pilosum | reverse complement strand
CCACCGCCACCGCCACTGCCGCCACCACTGCCGCCGCCGCTGCTCGTTGCTACCGATTTTTTTTTGCGCCTTACCCACGTCTTTCTTAACCGCTCCCTCTTTGGGTCACAGCCTGCATTTGGTGCGTTTGGCAGGAAGGGAAGGCAACATTTTGAGGCATGCCCATGACAGGCTTTTGGATGACTGCGGACTTGGTGATGGCTGCCAAGGTTCTTTTACACAGGAGACTTGTGCTGTCTCGGACCAAGTCCTGGGGTTGCCAGGTTTTTTGGCCACATAAGCAGGTTTTGAGCAGGCCCGGCATGGTACCAGTACCAGGCATCATGTTGTTGGGTCCAGCCGCCTATGCTGCTGAAGGCAGCTACGACGGAAAGCACACATTGTCAGGATCTCAGAGGTCTGTGCACTGTGTGAGGGTCCCCAACTTGTTTCTTTGCAGGTAGGATGAGGTTTCATGAAGCATATGCGCATGGGGAAAGGCAACCTGCAAATTGCGAATCATTTGAACCACTTGCATCTTGGCCAGCGACCCTTCAACCCCTCTACAAGTGCAATGAAGACGTGCTTGAAAACTTCATCATCAACGTCTGCCCCCAGCATTGAACCAGAAGGCAGGCGGGAAGCTCGCAACAAGCTCATCGTCCTTTAATGTCCTTGCAGTATTGCAGTGACCAGCAAGGTGCTGTGCAGCCTGTACATTTCCCAAGCCTTGGAGCAGTTCAGCGCTTTTGTTGTTCGGACTTTTTCGTGTTCACTTCTCCAGCGAACATGACTTGAGCTTGTAAAGCCCTGTTTTGTTCAACTGTTGAGGGAATGGAGTGGATCACATGGAATGCTGGCCTTGATTGTTCGGGGTGTAATGGCGTGTACTATAAGCCATAAGTAGTTTTTTCCCCATGAAAAGCCTCAGAAGTGCGCCCTGTGAAAGCCCTTTCCTTCTCGCTTCCACTTCCCTTGATACCCTTCACCCTCAACATGTAAAAGACACTTTCACTATTTCAACGGCGACACATGCTTAGTTGGGAATGGCGAGATGGATTATAGCGACCATAAGGGAATGATGGTGCGGGTTTAGAAAAGGCACGCGCGGGCGATTCCTCCATTCCCCATTAAGCTGCAAAACCTAAGACCTACAGTATAGATATGTAGTTCCCATCTTCTCTTTCAACCCAACACAATTCTGTGCGGGCCTTCCGGTTTTCCAGAAATCAGGAGCCCCTTCTCTGGGAGCTCTTAAAGACGCATTGTAGAGCATATTGGCTTGTATATCGGGGCTCCCTACAGATACCCTAATGATCCTAAGCCCACACCCAAAGCGATACCTTCCACTCCCTGCTAACAGCCAGTAAATTCAAGCAGGGCAAAGTGCCCCCCTCAACCTTAGACCCTCAGCCCTAAACCTAAAACCCTGAGCCCTAACCCTGAGCACCTAAACCCTAACTAAGCCCATGATCACTCATGTTGAGGACAGACTTGTCCTTCTTCCGGGAGGCTCGTCTTGGCACCTACCGCGCCGAGGCGGCTTATAGGGATTCAGGATTTAGGGGTCTATAGTTTGGGAGTTGGGTTTGGGGGAGTTTAGGGATTAGGGATAGGATCTGAGGATGGGCTCAAGAGGGTTTGGAGGCTAAAAGATTAGGATTCAGGGTTTTACAAGGTGTGAGGAGGTGGAATTGACTAGACGAAAGCACCTGATACACGTGGTACTAGTAAGGGACTCGGGGAAGAAGGGAGAGGTGTGGCTGTGGTCGGTGGGTTGAAGGTGCCAGCACATAAGGGGCCAAAGTGAGAACGCAGCTCGATGGGACTTCCTGGATGCTGTGCTTGCTGCGAGGTAGACATGTGAGCTGAATGCAGTTGTAGGTAATCGTAAGTATGTCAGGTCGCTCACGTATCGCCGTTTTGGATAAATGTGCCAACAAAGACATGTTCAGTTTTTTTCTTCGGATCTGCGGAGAGTGCCTGGAGTTTGAGATGAACGGCATCTCTGTGGCTTCACCGCCAAATTCCAGAGGTCGATTGGGATCCTGGACCTTCATGCCAGACCACTGCAAATAGAGAGGGGCAGCATGGGCTGTGGGCTTTCAGGTCCCAATAGACTCGAGCTTTCACGCTGAACTTCGGGTTCTGTTGTGGAACCGATGTCTTTTCGCGCATTACCGTTTAAGAGCTTGAGCTCGGACTTAAAATTTCATTTTGCAGCCCTAAATGTTCAGTGCTTTTTCAAGCCAAGTCGCTAGCGCCTTAAGGGACCTCGGTTTGAACCCTGCCCAAACCCTAAGCCCCAAATCCAAAGCGCTCCCTTTCCCTGTTCACTGGCAACCTGTTAGGCTGAAGATGGTGGCAGCGCCACTCTGCCTCCACAGGCTGGATGTTAAGCCCCTACACACTCCCATATGGGATTAGGGTTTAGGGTTTAGGGTTTTAGGGTTTACGTAGGGTTTAGGGTTATATAGGGGTTATATTGGGCTTATATGGGGATAATGGGCAAGAAAATGGAAACTACAGGGGTTCAAGGGGTTTACATAGGGGTAATATGAGCTGTAGTCTAAACTCCTAGTATCCCCCTTAAAACTGGAGAATCACATGGAAAAGAAAATGGAAAATGACATGGAAACCCTGGGTCCCTTTAAAGGGGTATATAGAGATATATGGGGATATATAGGGATATTACCACAATAATTCAGAATCAGATGGAAAAGAAAATGGAAAATGACATGGACACTTGGGGAATATAAGGGTCTAAGGCAATAGAAGCGATTGTAGAGTCAGATATGTGGAGGTTGCCCGAAATTAGGGGTACCACTTTTGGGGGTCCCAATAAATAAGGACTATAGTATATTGGGGTCTATATTGGGGTCCCCTTGCTTTGGGAAACTACCATATCAATTTAAGGTCTAGAAGTTTGGGTTTGGGCTTAATCGTGCAGAGGAACAACTCTATTCCAGAAGGACAAAAGCCTGCTGTGCACAATCAACTTTTCTTAAGTTTGCAGCCATGACATGCCTATGTGTTCGAAAACGAGGTTGGTACACTGGCACTATTTACAGCCTACTGCCTATTGCGGAATACCCCAAGCCCCAAAAAAGCCTACTAAGCGGAGGCTCCAAGCCCCCAACAACTTGGTCAGTAAATGTAGAATCTGCGAAAGAAAAGCCAGGGCCAAACCCTAGAATGGCCAAGCACTTGTCCATACGCAATGGAAACAGTAAAGAATAGGTTACCCTAAACTTGCCCTGAAGCCTAAACCCAAAAGTTAGAGTTCTTAAGAAAGGAAAGACTGACAGGCTGTGGCAGCCAAGAGTCGCATCGCTGCAGAGGGTGAGGTTGCAGCGGGCCTAGAACTTTTCCGTGTTGGTGTTTCAGGGCTCAGCGGCGTAGGGGCCAAAGGTAGAGTACTACGTAGGGGTACATGTTAGGATCGCTCTTGGGATCCACTCCTCATTGAGCACCAGGAAGTATACATGAGAAATTGAATTTAATGCATAGTCTGGGTAGGCCCCTGGGATATGTAATATTTTCCCTGATGGCTTTAATAAGGGACCCTATATATTAATATTATTCAAAGGGTTTTTGGGGCCAACCCAGTAGTGCATAGTGTGGGACATGAGGCCCTACACAGTAGGGTGTATTTTCCCATCTTGGCGCTCCAGGGCGTTTGCTTCTAGGGGTGCTCGCCACAAACCAAGAAAGCCTCCATGACAAAGACCTAGAAAGTGACAAATGCGAGTTTCCTAAATTATAGTCCCCCTTCAGTAGATAGAATATGGGGTATATGGGGATGTCATTGTAATATACCCGAAGCCATATTCTATCTAACTTAGGGGGACTGTAATCCTTATAGAATTCCTAGTAGAGGCCCCCGGGATCCCCTTGTAATCCCTCCATTTGCCGCAGAGTCGCCACCGGGCTTTCTTGATATAGTCAACTACAATTAGAAATCCCGATGAGCTCGGCTCAAAACAGTGGCATTGTTGCAACAGCTTCAAATTCGGACCTCCACCCCCTAAATCCTAATAAGGCCCTAGAACCCTAATCTCTAGACCCTAAAACCAAAACCCTAAACTTAAACCCCAAACCCTGAGCCCTTTAACGCCCTAAAAGCGGAGCTCAGGCGGCACCCGAATACGGTGAACGCGTCTCTTTTGCCGTGGCACTGGGCCCTGTGGGCCAGCATCTCAGGTCACAAGGGGATTATGTGTAAACTCTTTAAAAGGGGTTATAGTGGGGATTAATATGGGGTTCAGGGTTTAGGGCTTAAACCCATGAAAGGGGATTATTTAGGGATTATATAGGAAACCATTTTAGGGGTTATTAAGGGGACGCAGTAGGAGCTTAGACTATAGCTCATATAGGGGTTATGTAGGGATAATGGAAAGAATGGCATCTACTATTCAAGGTCTAGGGTTTCGGGATAAAGTACTGGCAGTACTCCTCTTTATTTCTTAAAGAGTCCAAATACGAAGGTTTCTTTTCTTAAAAAAAAATCTCATCCAGGGACACTGGTTTGTCAGGCAAGGGTCCATGTTGCTTCTCAGTTCGCTTAAGCCCTCCTGCAACTCGACTGCATTATAAGCGCGTGCTTGCGGAGACCATAGAAGTGGCTTGCCAAATGGAGATTGTTTTGCTTCCCGGGGGCATGTTGCGGGATACTGATTCCTTTTCATGTTTGGGTGGATGGCACCTTCACTTGGGGCCCATTGGTTGGTCAAGGCTTCACGCCAGAGAAGTATGACAAGGTAGTAAGGTAGTGTAGGTATGGCCATTGCAAGCATATTCAACCGCAACAAAGCACAAACTTGCAGTGTGTAAAAGCTTGAAACTCGTTGCAGCAGAAGCCAGAGTTCCAGTACCATGCCCTTTCTTCCTTGCAATGTCTCACAGGAACGCTCCTGTCACATGTTCCGAAGCTACCAGAGACAGGGAATGGCAGACAGCAGCACAAGAACACCCAAGGTGCACGACTGGTGGACCGCTGTGTACCCCCCGCCTCCCTGGCAGAGGCCGATTCGCGCTAGGGGTTAGCAAGTGGAGGTACTGGACAGTGCAAAGGCTCCCCGACAATGTAACCATTGCTCACTTGCAAAAACAGATGATTTTGCATCTATGGTCCGCACCGGAGAGACAAAGAAAGAGATGTGTGTGTATATATATATATATACGCATGACGGCAGTAACTACAGTAAAGATCACCCCTTAAGCGTCGCTGTGCGTTAGCTGCCTTTTCTTGTTAGGCTTCTCGCCGCTGACCAGCAACCGTGGCTCAAATCCGTGCAACAACTGCCAGTTTGCAAGAGGTGCTACCTGTTTGGTGCGCCTACAACCAGGCAACCTTTTTTGGTGTTCTTTTGTAAGCCTTTTGATTTGGGGTTTCAGCAAGTGATGACAGAATCGACTTATAAGGCGTCATTGGGGATTGCTGGGCGTTTGAGCAGTGCAATTCGAAATTTTTGCTCGCTAGCGTAGAAGCAATTCACAGACTATTGCTTACCAGCATTGTTGCAAAACCATGAGCCAGAAGTCAGAAACTTCGGAACACCCAGTCCGCTCAGCCAAAGTAGCTGCAGGACATGTTCACTAGTTAAGGGGGCTGCTCCCTCCTGCTGTCATGCGGCCAGGGGACAGGCACCTCACTTGATTTCGGACTCAACTAAAGACTTTAGGGTTTCGGGTTGAATTTTCCAAGGGCTGCAAGGGCAGAAGCTATACTTCTATCAACCCTCATGTCCTTTCAGCTTTCCATCTGGCTTTCCATTTGATTCTCCATGATTCCTGTAACCCTTATATGACCTTACATATCCTTCTATGTAACCCCCGTATATATATGTATATATATATATATCCCTATATGCCCGTGTACAACCCTTTATCCCCTATTTTTCTCCGCGGAATGCTGTGAGGCCCAAAGGTGGAGTTTGAGGATTTGAGGTTGCAAGGTCGGAGGAGTAGTGGAGAATCAAACGGAGAAGCACATGGAACATGATATGGGAACCTGGGGTCATCTAAGAGGGGTTCTAGGGGTTACATACTGTGTATATATATATATATATTGTGGTACATATGTAATTATGTATATAAATATAGATGTACATATACATATATGTATATCTACACATGTATATATATATATGGGAGGTTTTTTGCAACCTGCGGTTGTCAGAGACTCAGAGCTGAGGCCGTATGTGGTCTCCGCATATCCCGCACCTGGGCTGCCATGAATGATCCCAACGTTAAGTGCGCAAGATTTCAATGTCAACCTTGCCAGTAGTGACAGCATGAAGCTGATGAATCACTAAGATAACACCCCAAGTCCTGCAAGACAGTACGAAGACTTGTGAAGCCCTAAGCCCCAAACCCTGAACCGTAAGCCCCCAAACCTCAAACCCTTAGCCTCCAAGCCCTAAATCCCAAGCCCTATGCTCCTAAACCCGAAGGCCATGAACCCCAAGCCCCCCAGACCCTAAACCCCAGCGCCTGATCTCAGGTGCCTGCGCCAGGGGCGCGTTGGCCTGCAGTTACTTGGCTGACGGTTCAGGGTTGAGGGTTCGTAGGGAATGGAAGATCACAGCATGGAAGCTAAACTACCACAGGATGTGGGGTTTACAGTTGATGGGATTAGGGATATAAACTGCTGATTTGGATGTAGCTTTTAGTAGTGCTAAATCCTAAACCTTGAGGGATCCATCCCTCCATTCCCTACTAACAACCAGTAAGGTTGCGCACGCTGGCCTGGCTGTGGCACCGAGATTTTCGCAGGCCACAGATACATTTATAGTGGGGATGCTGTACTTACCAGTAGTGTAGACGAGCATCTTTTGCTCTTTTTTTGGTATGCTGTCTCGCAAGCTAGGGGTTCTCTTCGGAGTTCCTTATCATGGGGATCATAGTTTTCCATATTTCTGGCTGTATCCGCGGAAGCTAATATTCAGAAACTGCAATACATGAGGTCTGAACCGTTAAGTTTGGGGTTTAGAGTTACGCCTGAAGCCAACTACTTGGTCCCGCTGTACATCCATGCCAAACCCAATGCCTCCCGAAACTTGGCAGGTGGAGGTTCGCAAGGCAGCAGTGCCATTGAGGCCCTCACCATGCTGCAACCTCAGAGCAGTCATCTTCTCCCCTAAGATTAAATCCCCCTAAGATCTAAATATCGGGTGCGTTCCCTACATTTGCCGGGGATTATGTTGTTCTAACGAAAACCTGCAAGCCAGCATTCCCACATTGTATTGCTATTCAAGAACATCCACCACAACCACTAAACATCCAATTCTCGCAAGTACCATTCTATAACCCCAATGTCATGCGGATGAAGTAAAAAGTCATGACAGGCGCAGTAAATTTGGGAAGACGATGGCACCTTTCCCAGTTTTTTGTGGCAGCTCAAGTCTGGACGTAAGGCCGTATGCGGGGAGTGTATACGTTCTTTGCATATTCTGGAAATTGCATGACATACGGCTCAAGATTGTATACTTTTTACAACTTATTCTTCATGTCTGAGTTTACCGAATTTACTGCGCCTGCCATGACTTTTGACTGCTTCTGCATGATTTTCGAAGGCGTGGAGTGTACTCGTTTTTCGATGTGATCATGATACTGCAAAACAAATCTGCTCCAGCTTTGCTGTTGCTTCCACTTCCTCCTCCATGCTCAAATTTACTACGCCAGCCATGACTTTTGACTGCTTGTGTATCATGCATTCGCACTACTTGTCCGCCCGCTGAACAAACACGTCACCATCAAAGGGTCCGCGAAAGAAAAAAACTGGCAAACGTGGGCAACGCATCCTAAATATGATATACCACAGTGGGACTATTCAATATTAGGTAAAATTACATACAATTTGGCACAATGGGAATATCTAATATTAGGGAGGGGGGGCTAAATATTACGGGGAGCAGCAGGTGTAGGCCTCAGGGTTTAGGGACAGATCCTCGTAAGGATCTAAAGGGAGGGTCCCCAATTTACATTTTGTGGTGTTTATCAGAAAGCCAAACAAGCGCCATAAACTGTTGACAGCCTTGCAGGTACCCGGCCTTGATTCGAAAAAGAGAAGTCGCCTAACTCTTCAAAGGACCTATAATCTATAATATCTATAGTATCCCTACACCCCAATGGGCGGCTGAATTGTAGCCTCCATGTTAGGGGCTCTTCAAAGGAAAGCTCCATAGACGTAACCTTCTCTCGAAAGCCAGTCTTCGAAACCCTGAAACGCTATCTTGCCCCAATAGCATCCATACAGAACTTTGTCCCAAGGATTCCCCAAACCCTAAACCCCAAGCCCTCAAACCCGAGCCCCGAGCCTAACTCTGCTGGCGGGACTGAACGGCTAACGAAGTCGGATCACCAGAATGGGTCCTGCAGTGAACCCCTTGCTCAGCGAGCAGATGTAAAAGTCTAATGGGCTTAAATAAAACTCCACAAGCTGACCCCTCAGCCCTGGGGGTTTCCTAGAAATTAGGGGTACCTTTTTGGGGGTCGCCCTCATAAGGACTATAGTATCTTGGGGTCTATATTGGGGTACCAAAATTTAGGGAAACTACCATCTAACATGTAAACCTCAACCCTAAACGCTAAACCCCCTAAACCCTAACCCTAAACCCCCCAAAACCACGCCAACTTCTCCAATCCTTCCGACCAAGGCCCCGCCCCTCCGCGGCTGCCGCGGGCGCTCCGCGCGGCCCGAAGGGTGCAGCTACGCTCTGCTCCGGCAGAGCTCCGCGGCTGTGAACCCTGAGTAGGAATAACAGCTATAGTCTAAACTCCCTTGCGGAGGTTATGTAGGGGGTTACATAGATTAGTTTTCTAAGTAGGGCTTATTAAGGGGGATACTAGGAGTTTAGACTATAGCTGCTCATGTAATATAGTATAGATGGTTTAATGCTAATGTGAACTCTGAGCAGGAATATAATATACTATAGAGGCGTTTATTAGAAATAGTCTGGTTCGATATAATTAGCAATAGTATGATTCTAGCTGTGAACCTTGAGTAGGAATATTAAATACTGTAGGGGCTTTAACTTGTGATGATATGGTACTAGCTTCCCAGAACCCTAAGTAGTAATACAACATATTAAAGGGTTTTCGTTAGCAATAGTATGGTTGTTGATTCCTTGTGTACCTTGAAATCATATTTCTAATCCTGACGGCTTCTATGTTGCTAGTAGGGTATAGTAATGAAGAATCGAATGGACAACGAAAATGAAAATTGGGGGCTTTTAGGGATATATACAGGGTGTAGAGGCTATAGTGGTTCTATACCACTGCAATAAGGCTTTAGTTGGGCGTAAGGTTTCTGAAAAAGGGTGTTTGCCCTAAATAGGGTTCTGCAACAGAATGGGCACCTAGTTTTGAAATTTTGACGTAAGTAATGGAGAACCAGATGGAGAATCACATGGCCACTAATAGCGAGGTTCAGTAGGGCTCTAGGGCTTAGGTCTGAGGGGCCCCGGGTCTCTGGGGACATACTTGGGGATTTCTGACATGACCTGTCTACCCATAAAGAGTGGTAAGAACATCGTGGTGGCCTAGCTGGCCTAAGCTGAATTTGCCTTCCAAACCAGCCTGGACCTAATAGTCACTGAGAATCAAACCGGGAATCGAATGAAAAGCCAGATGGCAAAGACATGGAATCTGGATCTAGTAGTGACAGGTTACGTAGTAAATATCGGCAGTGGTAGTAGGGGATAGCACCATTTTGTGATGTGTAAGCACCCATCTATTGTAAGCAGCACGACAGTGGCACGGGTAATCATGCATGGCGTGCATCCCAGGTCCCGGCACCAAAGCGCGTAAGGAGATGACATGTCAATCACCATAAATCACCTTATGGTTGATTTCTTTGTGAACGTCTTCTGGTAACGGCCCTCTATGAGGGGAGTTGTGAGGTGGAAAGGATTTGCCTTGATGGCTGCGAGAATGGCGGCCCCCCCCCCTTCCCCCCCCAAAGAAAGCACAACATCTTAATGGGAGGATAAACATGAAGGATTCATTGAAGTGGATCTGCAACAAACTCTACTAGCGCCTACGGCCAGGGCTTCTTTTCTAGATGTGTTTGGCAGAAGTTGTCTATGGTCTGGGGCACCCAACCTATAGATCTAAAGCACTTGGATCCCTGCGCCCTGAACCCTAAACAAATCCCGAAGCTTTGACTTAAAGGGTTGCCTGGCATTCCCAAAAGACTTATAAATTAAGTTACCTTAATTGGTATATGTCATAAATAACAGGGTTTCCCCAACATAGTAATTTAAACTAAGTTCCTTAAAAGTAGCAGGCATGCGGAAGATCTCCCGTGGGTAGTACAACTTCCAGGCGGCCGCTAGGGATTGCGCAAAGGGCCCTGGGCTTCGGTCTACGTCTACGCAGGGAGCCCAATACAGTTGAAGTAAGGTACATGCCTTAAACCGTTTTGAGGGTCTTAGCTTAAATTAAGGTATACTCCTCAATTAAGCTAGACTGGGCTTTCTGAGTGCGGTTCAAGCTTTGCGCCGTAGGGCTTCAGTGTAGGGGCGGCAGATTCATCACGGAACGGTCGCACTGTTGGGAGTATTGATAGCCTGGCTCCGCCAGAACTAAGAAGAGCAAGATCGCGGTGAGGTGAGGTTTAGGGCTGGGACTGGGAGGGTTGTATTCTTTTTACCCTTCTTTCCAACAAATGGCAGATTGTTAGGTTAAGCAACCTGGCGCGAGTTTTCCACAGCACTCAATCCACGACGCCGGATGATATTCTTGCGGATGGCCAGGCGCGCTGGTTTTGACCACCGGCCAGACTCAGGGTCACGTGCTGAGCTTCTTGCACTTGGCTGCCTAGTCCTCGGAAGGTTTGCTAGGAATTGAAACAAATATACACGGGACTAAAGGTCCCTTCAGGGGGACCCGTGCCCCTAAGCAAAACCGAAAACCCTACATACCCCCAGACTAGTATACTCAATGTAATATACGCCCATCCACCCTTATTTGCCTTTATATACGCCCCATATACCCCTGTATACCCTAATCTACCCCCTATACCCTCATGTGCCCCATATACCCCATATACCCCTACGTACCATTGTACTCCCCATATACCCCTACATATCCCTATGTTCCTAATTACCCGTCTGGTAGTTTCCCTATGAAGACCCCAATATACTAAATCCATCTAAATCCTTGTCATAGAAAACCCCGGATATTGGAAAACCCTAAACCCTAAACATCCCTAAGCCTTAGCCCTACAGTAATCCCTAGACACCCCTATAGAACCCCTATAATGGCCCTATAATCTTTTGTAAAGGTGCCCCTAGTTTTGGGAAACCCCCATGTCCCCCCAAGCCGCGGTGGGGCTTCGTCCGAGGCGGCTGGGTCGAGCTTCACTTCGCCCATGGCGGTAAAGGTCGGCTGTTTTGGGGTACATGTGGGTATATGGTCAGTAGGATTCATTATAAGGGGTCAGGCAGTAGGGCTCAGGAGAATTTGCTAAGGGTTCAGGTTTATAATTTAGGGTCTTAAGGGGGTTTAGATCGTATGTCGCACGGGGATAATCTCCTCCCCCAAAATAACACCCTCCCCCCCTACTGCTAAACCCCCGCCAAGATGGCTCTAGTAATGTTACGGGGAATGTTTGTTATTGGGAGAGGTGATTAGTAAACACAAGGACCCTGCACTGTTGCATGTCATGGGTCATGGCAAAACCCACTTGAGGCTTTCTCATGATTATGGTCCTATGGTGTCTTGCTTTGTAAAATGTGTGCAGTTTTGGGAGGGGGCGTGTTTAGGTTAAAATGTGCAAGACAGTGAAATATGCACATGGGGTCTGAGCTTCTTGCCTGGGACTTGGGACGCACACTGCTTACGCTTCGCCCTTGCGCTGAGGGCTTTCAACTCCAAAAAAAGCGCTTGATGCTTGACATTGCTGAGCAGAGGCCGTGGATTTTGCAGACATCCCAAAGCTGCACGGACGGCGTTCCGTTAGACTTTTTAGAAGTCTTAGGACCGGTACACACCTTCACCTTGCCTAGACCCTGAAATGCTGATGCAGATTCCCAGCATGGCATGCACAAACCTATTTCGTCCTTGGTGCTGAGCAGGGAATGAAGGAATGGATCCCCATAGTAGACGCTATGTGCTCTCGTGTGCTTGTGCCCAAAATCTGTTCGGCCAATCCCCACTGAGCATAATGGAGCTGGATTACATTCAGACTCTTCCAGATGTGTAGTTATCAGTTGGTTTCAATGCGTGTGTTTGGAAACATGTTCCTACGTGGATCCTTGGAATGAAGCCCAGAGCCAGAGAGGCAACCAGCCTTACAGACAACTCACCCAAAGCGGACCACAGCTTTCACAGACCTTGTGCCGGGCCTGCTGTGCTCCACCCCTAATGAAATTTCTTTAAGTAGGGGCCCTTCTTAGATCCTCCTCCGTACGGCGCAGCACTCAGCTTTGGGGTTCTTGCCCCCAGCAGCATGGAGCCCTGCAATCCCATATAATCCCTAGAGAATCCCAATAAATTATACCTGTATGGAATCCCTATAAACCTCTGTATAATCCCTCTATAATCCCTCTATAAAACCTATATAATCCCTATATAATCCCTATGATCCCAAAAGGATACCTACATAATCCGTATAAACCCCTTTCTAACCCTTTATCAGTATCCGACTCGACAGGTTGGGCGCCCATCGCAGACTTCGTGGCTGATAGCCGCCACGGCTGGCATGGCGACGAGCGCGAGCATTGTGGTGCTTCCGAGGCTTGCGATGATGGGAGTAATGTGAGCCATAATATAGTCTAGACTCCTTAAAGGGGGGCTATACAAGGGATTATAATAATTATAGGGGACTACTATAAGGGTTATTAAGGGGGTACTAGGAGTTTAGACAATGGCTCGCAGAGGGCCCTTAACCATTCCGATGATTTTGCATTCCTTGTCTATTTGCATCTTACGGTTCCTCAGACCTCAGTAATGATGTTGGTAATTACTTAGGCCGTATAGTAGAGGGCCTGAGTCGGCTTCAGGCGGTTAGACAGGTGTTTTTTTCACTGATGCTCCGTGTTTCTGGAGCACTGACCAATACTCAGCCTTAGCCCGCTCTATAGATTCACCTTGTCAGAGAGCATGGAATATAGGATCAATGGGTTAGGGAGGGGTTGATGTTGGCATTAACATTATGTCCTTTAAAAACCCTGATGTAAACCCAAGGTGCCCATTTCATTTTCCCTGTTTTTGTTCCCATGATACCCCATGACCCATATAACCCTATGTAAGTCATAATCTATCTTTAACCCCCTACACGAGTACCTATAACCCCTGTAAGCCCCTATACCAACCCAGCTTCTATATCATGGTCCATTTTCTTTTGCATTTCATTTTCCAATGTTATCCCCTGCACATAGAACACCCTATGTACTTCCGGCTTCCATTTATTTTCCATTTTCTTTTCCAGCTGATTCTCCACTCTTCGGCCCCGTGCCAGCGCAGAGGCCGTCCTCCTCGCGCGTCATGGAGCAGCCCGGCACGCCTGAGTAACAGTGGTTGTTGATCCTTCTGAAGTATCACACAGGATGGGCCCCTTCCTGATGCAGCTATATTCTAGCTTGTTTTCTGGGCTAACAGGTCCATGCTGCTGGACACCTGAAGGGTGCCGCATTGCTACGTAGCATGAGCGGTTTTGGCCCGTGTGGGGCAGAGAGATGGGTTTACGCGGCTTCTAAAGCCATTCCAACGGAAGAAGTTCGATCTCATCCATTCTCCCCCTTTGTTGCTCTTGATCTTTGTGTCTGGCAAGTTCTATGTACTGCGAGCACTTCGGGAGTAGAGTGGCTGATCGTATTTAAGATTGCCTCAACCTCTTATTGGCACTTGGCACTTCTTGTCTGGACCCCTTGATTGCAGGCCTTATGAAACTGCACACAGGATATGTTTGTCTCCCGGGTAGCAGCGTTTAATGCAATCCCACATGGATAATAGCTACGCTTAACCTGAAAAGCCTAGCCTTACTCACGAACACTCGAAGCCGACTGGCCTACGCCGAAAAAAACCTTGAACCACGCGGAGGTTGATGGGTATTCTCAAGCCAGGTTATGGGCATCCTGGCTTAGGTCAGATTACGGTTATTCTTAAAGTGTTCCTGCAAATTCATCCATTCTGAGCTAGCGTAGAAGGCTAGATGAATACCAACATTATTCTGTTGGAAACCTTACCTAACTATGTTAGAAAATATCCCAGACTCCTATTCAAATAAAGTGGGCTCATACAGTATCTTGCTTTGAACTCGCCCAGGAGTTGCTTCAAGTGGCACTGCAGGCACCAAGGCAGTCAGTGGAGCCGGCGAAAAGAACCTCGGGACCCCGATGGGTAGTGACCTCCCCTCATGAACAAAACCACCGTAAGAAAGACGTTTCCAGCGCAGAACCAGTATAAATCAGGGGAGTGTACATTATCAGGGGTGGGTGGCTTCTGACTCTTTTCATCCGCCCATAATATGGCGGTTCATATGTAATTTCCTTCGAAAATGCTTCCTTCCGGAAACTCTACAAATTCACATCTACCAAAGCCAGCTAAGCCCTACACTCAAAACTTCAGTCGTGCTGAGTCTGAGTCTGGGCAGAACCGGGACGAAGAGAGTGCGTGAATCGCTCATCTAAGGAAGCTTTCGATTGGAGCAGTCTGGCCAGCAAGCGCAGCCTGACTTTCTCGATGAGGCTGCTATAAATTGCTTCAGCACAAAAAGTCTTGAATTCTATTGGCGGCAAGATCCAGTTGGGAGTCTCCAAAAATAGCGGCTTTTATACGCGCCAAAACAGTATAATCCTGAATCAATCTGGGGACCCCCGGCGTCCCAAACCAAAAAGCATTGATAAATGGAAGCCAAAGCCTTTGGGGTCTTGTTCCAGTGCCAAAAGCTGCTACCATCTACCTGCATTAAGGAGCATACCCGGGAGGATGCGAGGGCCCTTACATGGTTTAAGGCGTATTCATTAAGGGGTTTGGGGCTCTATTGCATACTTGGTGTACAGGTTTTGGGCTCAAGTGTTTTGCAGCAGACTTGCATTTTGATTCAAGCATGTGAGCCGGGTTGCGGAGACTTCCAGGGCTGCCAAGACTTGCATCTGCCAGACAGGACGCGGCGCCTAAAATCCCAAGACCCTGGCATCGTGGCAGTGCAAATTTGGAAAATATCTCAATACTGGGCCTCCTGCAAGCCGTGTAGCAAAAGTCCTCCAGGCGGATCCCTGACACTCGAGCAACTACCTTCGCCCCTTCACGAGTGATTTCCGAACTCCCTTTTCAGAACCCCCAGATGCAAACAACGTGGAACCCAATAACCCCTTCACCCGAGACCAAGGCACGTGTGGCTGCCCGATGCGCCTGTAGAGAGGATGCCTTTGCTGCTGGTTCTCCATGGCTCCAGGACGCTCGAACCCTAAGCGTCCAAGTACCTAAAGAGTATGTGGGGCTTAGGGGATTATATTATATTATATTCTGTTCTATATTTTTATGTTATATGAAATTGTTGTATTTTTATCCTGGATTCTATATGGTATCATTTTATATTATTTGTTTGTGGTGAGCGTTATGCTTGGTGTCCACTTTGGGAGACCACACATGGAAATTGATTCATATATAGTCGGGGCCAAGAGCACCAATAGGAGTTCGTTTGGGTTTTAAAAATTACAACTTGTCTAGGTACCTGGACCCTTGGGGTACCTATTCGGGGACCTGCTTAGGGTGGGGGTTTAAGCTTTCAGGTTTTCAGGTTTTTGTTTAGGTTATGAATTTGGGTGTACAGTAGGGCTTTAGAAGATAGGAGGTGTAGTTGGATTAAGGGCTTAGAGGGCTGCAAAGAGATTTGAAGGGATGCGGTGCAATTGGGTCCTTTTCTGAGAAGGGTTGCCTAAAAAGAGATCCACATTGATGGCGCGCGAGGGTCTGAAGCAGAAACATCAGAGGTTTTTGATTCGGTTTCTGGCGACGAGCTGTTCCATTCATCTATAAGTACATGGCAGTATGCGTATGAACGCGCAACGGAACCCCAAACCTTGGATTTCCTGCTAGCCTTAAAATTCGAGTCCAGATGAAGCTTGTGTGAGGGTAGCCGGGCAGTTTGTTCAACCCTAAACCCTAAGCCCTGTAACAGTAAAAGAGAGCTTTGAAACCGCCAACCTGAAATCCTCAAATCATAATACCAAACCTTAAGGAAAAACCCTGGATACGGCACCATTTGACAACGGCAGGCCAATGGATTGGGATTTCCTCTCATTCACCGTGCCTCTGCTGAAGCAACACTGGGTCACCGTGTTCTGGTCACGGTATTTGGCTTAAGGATGTTTAAGGTTTCGGTCTGGGGTTGCAGGCTATGATTATATATGGTATCTAAACGGATAGAAAAAGGTTTCATTCTCCACGCTTTCACTATGAGCCTCCAAGCCCCTCGCTCATCGTTCCTCAAGGAATACTCGCGATGCTGCTTCTGGGCACTGCTTTGAATGTTGTCCACATTTGCAGGTCTTTCAAGGTATGGGATTCCAGCCTAGCTCAATGAGCCAGAACCGATGAGACTATCCCAGCTGAATAGTTCAGCAGTGACATCCTGAATGTGTTTGTGACTGCCTGCGCATGTAAGACTATTCCGCAGCCTTTACCCAAGCCCCAGCGAAGCACAAGCCCTCAGCCATGAACATTTCTCACCCTAGCTTTCTTCAGTCTCCTCGAAGCTCTTTAATCCCTACAGCTGAGCTGTGGCAATTCCGGAAATCCCTGTGGCCCACAGCTGTCACGTCAGGAGCGGTTTGAAAGAGATGCGCGGCAGCACCGTGTCGCAATCGTGGTGCCGGAGTCGCGCGGGCCCACTTGGGACTACTTGCTCACTGGCCAGCGCCAGGAGCGTTTTGGGTTCGGGATGTTCTTGGGTCACTTGGGGCCGCCTTTCCTCGCAAACCCCCTAAACCCTCAACCCCAAAGTTCCGGCAGCGCGATGTACTGGGACAGTCTTTTGTGTCTTGCAGAATCTTGGGCCGCAAATGTGCTGAAGTTTACGTTTTATGACCGTGTGGCCCCCTTTGGTCAAGGGGGCGCCTCCATCAAGTCAATAAGAGCACACTCTTTGCAAACGCCCAGAAATAAATGGTACAAACAGCAGAGTACACCTCAAGCCCTCCCTGTAATCAACCTTAACGGAATACAGTCCCCCTTAAGTAGATAGAATGTGGCTGTGGGTATATTATAAAAAAGATCCCAATATACCGCATATTCTATCTACTTGAGGGGACTCTAGCCAGCAGGACATGGATTTCATCGAGTTTGCAATAAACGAGGTCCGTGTCCTGGCTGCTCTGAGTTCGGGATGCTGGAATTGGTTAGGGTATTGTGATTATGTGTGCGGTGGCTTCAGTAGACCTCCTAGCAGGCACGCTACACGATGGCGTGCCCTGCAGTCTCTCTGAGTCTGTGGGGGCACAGATTCAAAAGGGTTTGGGGTATATAGTTGGGCTCACACATGGAGCGACGAGAGACTCATTTCTTTCGTGACTACTTTCCTTGGCAACCCACCTCCTTGCCCAGGGCTATGATGAGCCTCATATGCAACCTACACGTTTACATCCTGCACATCCTGTATAAGGATACGCCTTAGATCCTTGCTGCAACCTTCAGCACCTAACCTGTCCAACAGGACGGCGTGTGCCAATCGATGGCCGCCGCATTGCTGTGATGGGTATGTCCGATGGTGGGTCGATAGGCCTCTCCGTGGTGCCTGGTCGGATAATCCTTGGGTGTAAGTAAGCGGTGCAGGTTTGAGGTCCAGGAGTTAAGTGTTTGAGGTTCGGGGTTCAATGCTTAGTGTTTGAGGTTTACTGCCAAGGGTTGAATTTAGAGCTTGGCTGGCGATCCCTGTCTTTTCTGGAACTGGCTGTCAGGTGAGGTGCTGCAGAGCGAAAGGGAAGACTGTAAGTGTCCGAGGGAAAGAGCATGTGTCATATACCCTTCAAAATTTGGCGCAGGAACTGCCTGATGTTGAGCAGCAGAAGCCAGCGACATTTTTGTGGTGCTAGTTCACACTGACTCTGCGAAGCTCACGTGAAACATCTATGCGCACAATGTTGCTTTTGAGAAAGGAAGCGCAGGATGCCACTAGATAACTATGACCGTAATCACTTCGAGTGGTCAGACCGCAAAAGAACACCAAGGCGCTTCGGAATCCATCTCTTTTTCGAACCGCGTACCTCGATGGCAGTCTAGAACCACAAGTTTTGCCTTTCTCTACGCAGTTCCCAAAGTCAGTGCTGTTGAGGAAGTCCGAACTCCGCCTGATGGAAGCAAACAGTGCCTAGACCCTATTAGGGCCTAAGTACCCACTATTAGGGACCATATATCCCCACTTAATTGCACAAGGAGGGTCCTGGTAGAGGGCCGCCTGAACTGGACATACTACCTGCTACCACCCTGCTAGCACCTGCAACAGACAAGTACCTTTGTTGGCTGCTTATGCTAGCGTGTCTCCGTGAGCAACCAAAAATGCACAGCACCTGCTGTCTAGCTCTGAGGCTTCCTGCAGCTTTGTCATCATGCAGTGTAGATGGGACTGCCGGAAGTGGCATCAATCCAAAAACATCCCCGAAAGCCCTCCAGCGGCTACCTGAATGAGACTAAGACCCAAACTTCAGGGACATGGAGTCCACAGCAGCCACTTGTGAAGCTTTTTGTGGTTCTGGGGGTTCTGGAATTGGCCAGGTGGGGGTAGTGTGCAACTTGTTCAGGTTCATTATGAATACAGAACTGCAAAACGACAGGAGTTCATTGCCATCATTGTCACATACTTCAGAGAAGCCAGTGGAATCCAGTGAACAAGGCTTTCCTCCCCTAACACAATACCCTTATGAAATAACGTGAAAGATGCACATCGGACACTATACCATAGGGGAATCTCGGTATTAGTGACTGGAGCTTGTCTAACAAGGCGAAAGGATTTTTGGACTGTTAAGGAACTTGTTTTGGGTTGCCATCACATGGATACTTTGTAAAGTTAAGGTTAATTATGTGGTTTTCCCATAATGGTGATTTAGTCGCAGCAACCCAGATATTAAAGACCTAACCTTAAACATTAGAAACCCCTATATAAGCCCCACATCCCCTTGACAAGCACCCCCCAATTTGGGAGCGCTTATTCCTGAATGTTGAGGCTGGTCCAGGCAGTCGGCTTCTACGTGGACACGCGCAGTGATCAACAGGAGCAGCCTCAAGCACCTTGCCGGTATTAACATCCCCCCCAAAAAAACTTACATGAAAGCCGTTCTGAAAGCGGAATATAGCCCGTTGTTCGGAGGGCAGAAGGCCATGCCAGTTTGGGGGAGCGTGCTGAGGATGTTTTGGGCATCCCAAGCGTAAACATGGGACCTTGTGGTTTCAGACGATCTTGGAAAGTTTTTTCTTGGGCTAGTGGCCTAAGCCCATTCGTCACACACAACAAGAATGAGAATGAGGGTCCCTAAACTCTAAGCCCTAAGCCTTTGTGGTGTTGCGCTCGGTTGCTTGGACCTCAGAGCCGCGCGTAAAGCCCTCAACATTCGGAATGAACAGACGGATCCTGCAAGTCTGGCTCCCCCAAGGCACAACAAACATGAGCCATAGTCCAGACTCCTTCAAGCAGGGGTTATATAGGGGATTATATAGGAAAAGACTATACGGGCTTTTAAGGGGGGTACTAGGAGTTTAGACTATGGTTCACATGAGGAAAGAACAAAGGTTAATGCCATCGCCCCAAGCAACCTCCCATCGAGCCTCAACCGATGAGTAGATGATAGCAGATGGTATGTGACCACATCCTCGTTTCCAGAAACTGCCTTCCGCTGAGCTAACAAGAAACCCTACAAGGCCCCATTCTAGAGGGACAGTGGTTTGGCGTTGATGGCATCCATTAAAAAAAAAGATAGCGCAGCACGAACCAAATATGTACATCCCAGCCATCTGAGGCCAGCAGCCCCTCCCCAGGGTTAAAAGAGCTAACAAGGTCTATGTAGAGCTTCAGGTTTAATAGGCTTGCAGGCAGTCTTAGGGGGATAGTTTTGTAAGCTGCAAAATTCCTGGACCTCCTCTTCAGCCTGCCCAGATCTTCCTGGAGTATGGTGCAAAGGATCGGCTCTTTACCCCCGAGGCCGGGCACGCGGTTTAAGGGTTTTTAGGGTCCAGGGGTCAATCAGGATCTTGATGCCATGAAGGGGCTTCAGGGGCCAGATATGCCTAATCAGTGCATTTTAGTCTGAAAGTGGGGGGTCCCCTAAGACTACCGTGATGACGGGAGTGGTGGCCCGGGCTTAGGATTCACGTATTTGGTTGCGCGAGGACTTTCATCCTTGCGTTGTTTCTAGGTCAGGAAGAGAGGAGCGGCACGGGTCCCGAATCTTACGCACCTTTCCCCCACTGAAGTGTAGAAGGCATAGGTTAATCCAATTCGCTGACATTGGGCAAGGAACCCCGCATCCAGGGCTTGATAACGCAGGGGTGGTTAGTAAACACCAATATACCCTAAGATAACCCCCATATAACCCTATAGTCCCCCTTACGTAGATCGAATATGGCTTTGGGTCTATCATAATAAGATCCCCATATACCCCATATTGTATCTACTTATATAATACAATGCAGTAGTTTCCATTTTATTTTCCATTATCCCAATCCCTAAACCCTAAAGCCTTAAACCCTAAACCCCTAAACCCCTAAACCCTAACCCCTAACCCTTAAACCCTAAAACCCTAAACGAAGGGAGTGGCAAAGCCACTAGTCTCCCGGCTGCGGGCTGCAGGGCCGCGTGTCATGAGTTGGCAGGGCAGAAGCTCTATTCGGAACTTATCTGGGGTAGATAGAATTATTGGGGTAATATTGGGATAATGGAAAAGAAAATGGAAGCTACTATTTATAGGGTTGAGGGCTATAGTCCCCCTTAAGTAGATGGAAAATGGCTTTGGGTATATTATCATAAGATCCCCATCTACCCCACACTCTATCTACTTAAGGTGGGCTATATCTAAAGCCCTTCAAAGCCGTTACAGGGCTTCATCGAGTTATGCTGGAGAAACCTATTGTTCTGCGGGACATGTAGGGGTCCTCTCCGTTTAGGCTTCTTCCTCCAGTTCATGGGTTCTGGTGCTTGCTTTTGTAGGGTTGCAGGGGTTCAGGTGTATGCTCATATTGCAAGGGTTTAGAGTTCGGAGGTTCTTCAGAGTTGTTTCCGGAGCCTAAACAGCAACCCCTAATCTGCTCAGAGTGTCTCGATCTTCTTGCTTGCTTGTCCAGCATGTCTTCCAAACGACCGGAAACTTTGATAATTTTCGAGCTATAGTCTAGGCTTCTTAAAAGGGGTTATATAGCGGACTAGTACAGGGTCTATTTAGGGGCATACTAGGAGTTTAGACTAGCTCACAAGGGAGAGGCTAGGACGGGAGCCTGTTTTGTTCTGGGCCTACTTCAAGCCGAGAGTCAGTGGGCCTGTTACAGAGTATAGTCCCCCTGAAGTAATTATCTATTTAGGGGGATTACATGGCTAAAGAATCCATATTCCCCAGCCACGATGCCACGCCGAAGCACATGCCAAGGTATTCCGTAGAGTTCTCGATGGTTCCGGAAGCAGGCCAGATTGTCTTACTTCGAGTTGTGTTCCAGGCAGTAAACCTTGAATTATTGAATGCGATTCAGCTATATAGGCATTTTTTGCAGGGATAGTTCGAGAACTGCAGCCACAGCATTATTTGTAACAGGTGACGCAAAACCCCACTACGCCACTACTTGATGATGCCTAGTTTACCTTCGCCGTTTGCTTGCCAGATGGCCTGCTTTACTCGGCATTCGGGAGGTTCCAACATTAGGGGTAGCCCTGTCAGGTGGCTGGCAGTGTGGATAGGCGTGTCAAGGCGAATTTTCTGTTGCAATGAAGGCAAGATGAAAGAATCTCTTGCTTTCCTGCAGAATCTATATGTCTTCTCGTTCAGGAGGTTACTCCTGTGAACGACCTCAGTCAATGGAGAGTTCATCCCGCCAACGGTAAGGTCGAATTACAAGGGCCCAAGCAGGTTAGGCATAAGTGGAAGTGTTGTTCTACGACAGTTGGATATCTCTTTGTGCAATCTCTGCCGCAGCTTCATGTGCGTTACTCCATTTTTCTTTCAAACAGGAATTAGTGACTTACAAGTATGATCGCCATGTAGTACGAGCCCCCACCCTCCCTTTAATAAGTATTCGCAGTATATGGTACCATCCTACGTTAGGGGACTATTTACTATCATCCAGTGCATAAAGGGAGAAAGAGATTCAGAGCTTCATGGGCACACGACGCATTTGAAATTGCGGAAAGCCCCCCCCCCCCCTCCCCCCTATGGCAAACATTCCCCCATATGAATAATGAAAGGCACGATTTTGGGTGGTTTATTGTCAGGGGTGCTGGGGGGAGTTATCATTAGGGGGGGGTGTTATTTGGGCCCTTAACTTAGAAGAGGAAGTTCCAGGGGTTTGGGGGTAATCTCATCTGCTGAAGGACACATGGTTCGAGAAGAGTTTTTCGCTGTTGCCCTGGACTTCTGGCTTTCTGAAGGAAAGCCCCTTGGTGGAGACTATGGTATTGTGATGTATTGTGTGCTTGGAGGATATGGATGTTTCTAGAAAAAATGGCCCAACATAGACCCCAAAATATTATGATCCCCTTATAAGGACCCTTAATTTTGGTATCAAATCTTATCCATGTTAGACCTGAAGCCTTGTCCCTGAACCCTACATGCCCCTGAGTCTCTTCCCTGTAACAACGAGGCTCCCCGCCAAACAGCATTACTCATCCCAGATGCTACGGTAGCCCTTCGGCCTTACACCCTGAGGCCGCGAAGTGCCGAGACGGCAACGGCTCCTGGATACTTGCGCCACTAACCTCCCTACGGTGGATGCAGGGAATTTTGCACCACTTAGAACCTATGATCATCCCCTAACACCGCGAGACTCTAAACCTTAATCCTTAAACCCCTACACTGCTGAGCACCTTGATCTCTGACAGTAAACCCAGCATCAGACTTGTGGAGCTGCTCGGACTCCCGCCTGCCCTTGGAAAAAGATGTCCGAGTCGCCCGAATGTGTGCGTGAAACAGAGTTAGTATGTTGATTTAAATTCGGCTTAAACCTTGATAGCCGGGCAACCCCAGGCCCTAGAACATGAGCATCTGCTGACTATTGTATTAGGGATTCCAGAACTCGGGGTCCCAATGTTAGGCAATATACAAACTTGCTAAAGGGACTCAAACAAGGGGCCCCCGTTTCGGAGACTCCATATGAGCTGTTACGGGCTCGGGCTAGCAACTACTTCTTATTAGGCCACAAGCTTCAACAAAGGGAAGGAAACAAACAAGTTACAACAGGACCCCCACAAACGGACATCCAATTTCTCGGGAAACCCCATCCAATCAGCAAGAAGTACTACATAAACCCACTTTCGATTTCATCTCAATTCTCTTATCCACTGGAGCCTCCATTATTTCCTCCTTCACCTCTTCTGTCCCTACATATGCCCGGTCCCCTATACATCCCCTATATGAATACATCCCTTTATATCCCCTACATATCCGTATATACATATCCATGCATGCATTATATAAATATACATATACAGAGAGAGAGAGATATATATATATATGTATGTATCTCCCTTATATATCCCTGGTACTTGGGAGATCTAGGGTCCCACATTGCAGGCTGGTGTGCAATGTGAGTCCGCCCCCAGGTGCGAAGTGCAAAAGGGTATGGGACTAGGTATATGGGGACACGTAGGGGATATTTAGGAATATATAGGGATATATAGGGGTTATATAGATAGATAGACATATAACGTATGGGCTGAACACTCAGGACTGTGCCTTCGTGTTCCGTTGGATGTATGAAGCTTGTCATGGTTGTACTGGGCTTCGAGTAGGTACAGTAGGTGGAAAACTGTAATTTTGTGACAAATATGCTCTCATGAAAGCTTTTACGCGCCACGGTGGCAGCAGGACTGTTTGTCAAAACGGGTTCCGTGCCTCGCACGGTATTGAAGGGTTTGGGCAGTGTCAGTGCATCGCTTCATGCAATCGATACAAGTGCGATTATTCCTGGGTTGGCTGCAAAGCGAAAACCTAAGCACGAGCTGCTAAACATCTAATGTTTGCAGCACTACTTGAACAAACCAGTGTGAGACCGGAATCGGACTAGTGCTGTCAGCATTAGCTGAGGCTCTGTAGCGCTATGCCTTAGACGGTCTTAATAAGGTCTGTTGTCTGGGTAGGCCCCTGGGATATTGAATATTTTCCCTAATGGCTTTAATAAGGGACCCTATGTACTAATATTTTTCAAAGGGTTTTCGGGCCAACCCAGTTGTTTCAGGCTTCAAAATTGGGAGGCCGTTCTCCCATTCAGGGTCCGGGCCTGCCGGCGCGGCCAGACGACAAAGGATCTGCATATCGTCCACCTTAAGTAGATAGAATATGGCCTTGGGTATATTATAATAAGATCCCCCCTATACCCCATATTCTATCTACTTAAAAGGGACTATGTACAGACATACTGGGCCAAGACAATTCAGCCAAGAGACTCCTCATGCAAAGTAGAAAGCCAAATAAAGAGGAAGGTCAATGACCCAACTCTCCGACTTGAAGCCTGAAGTTACCTAAAGCAAAACCCTAATCCCTATACATTTTTATATAGCCCCCGTACATCCCGAAATACAAAGACCGTTAAAAAAACCTTACCGTCTTGGCTCACACTAAACCCTAAACCCTAAACCCCTAAACCCGAAACCCTAGATAAACCCTAAAAACCCGAGCCCGCAGGCTGGATCGCTGGTGGTATGTGGAGAAGGCCTGGATCCTGGGGCAATGTAAGGCGAACCTCACCGGACCTCACCCTAAATGTCCAGGTTGGGGAATTAGTACCAAAATGATCTTAAAGTGGGAAGTGGTTTATATAGGGAATAATAGCAAAATGGCTTTAAATTGGAAATTGGCTATTCTAGGGAATAGTACCAAAATGGCCTTAAAGTGCGAATCGGCTTATATAGGGAATAGTACCAAAATGGCTTTAAATTGGAATTTAAATTCAGCTTCCAGAGAGGTGCTCGGAGCCTCAGACCGGGGCTTCCAAGGGCCAGGAGGGCAGTGGGTTTAGGGATTAGGGTTGAGGGTTTCCGGATTAGGGAGCATGGTTTAGGGTTTAGGGATTAGGGTTTCCGGATAAGGGACTATGGTTTAGGGATTAGGGTTTTAGGGATTAGTGAGTTTTCATCGCTGCGGCTCAGTCCTTGATTCCTTTAATCAATATAGGGCAGCAATTTGCATTTACATGCCCCCCTGGAAAGCGTCTCCAGTACGTGACGCCAACGGTCCACGGTTTCGACACATGGCCATAGGAGAGAGCTGCATCGTGGATCATCGTTCGTATCAGAGGAGGAGGTCAAGCTAAGGACACCAAAGATTCAGAGTGAAGGGTTTGGCGTGAACTGAAAGTGCTCGGTCAGCAATCCAAACCTCATCCCCTTTGAGGTTCACAATGAAAGGTTAATGGGGAGTTATACGTACACAAGTTTGTGTATACGTGCGAGAAGCTACAGTTGCAGCGCGCGCACAACTCCACATACTTCCCTTGCCTCCCATGGTACACAAACAACAATCCCTAAATGGCCCACATCACCACTATCATCTCTCATAGTCGCGGTAAGTCGCGTGATGATCCGTATGCAATCCTAGAGCCCGAAAGCCTAAACCTGAACCCTAAACCCTGAAGCCTAAGCCCAATGCATCCCTACGCAAACCCTAAACCCCTTGAACCATAAGCTTATGAAGCACACCAGAAGCCAGAGAGGCGATCCTTCCCTCGACGTCTCGGATGCTTCACTCGGACTTGGCCGGACTTCCGCTGCATTCTCAGACGTCATGAAGCTTTTTAGGGTATGGGGCTGTTCACACGATCCCTGTGGTTCCCTTTACACAAGCCAGTTTCCATTTCATTTTCCATGTTCTTTTCCATCTGAATGTCCATTATCATGCCCTACGCCCTGTATAACCGCTATGAAAGTCCCATTACGCTCAAGGCCAACCTTGGATGTTGGAGTTTGGCTTCATTCTGTGCCAAGGCCAGAGAGCTACCAAGGGTTCCCTAGTTTTCTGGGAGTTTAGGGTTTGGGGGATAGGGCTTGAGGTTTAGGTTTTAAGGTTTAGGGTTTAAGGTATAGGGTTTAGCGTGTAACGTGTGGTGCTTAGGGTATAGCCCAATGATAACGTGAGGTATAGTCCAGTGCTGGTTTAATTGCGGTGCTTAAGGGGCTTCTGGTTGGGTTCTAGTGAGTACCTCCCCAAGACTCACATGTGGCCCCATAAAGTTCGGAATGTGGTTTTGAGTTTACCCTCCTGCAAACACAGATAATATGCCTACCTAGGCTCCTCACGTCAAGCTGGCGCAGTGAATGGTTTTCGGGGAGTACCCATGGAAATTCGGGATGGCAATTTCGAAGTGTCCTCATGATGTCCAGCTAGCTAGAGCAACTAAGTACTTACGATAGTAGAAATCGTACAATCTGATTGTACAAGTCATTACGCAGATTTTGACTTTCAGGGAACTACGGTGTGCTTAGGATGTTCTAGCAGCATCCTCGCAGCAAGCAGCCGGCCTCAAGTTTGAGAGAAGGAGCGTTCATACAGCCAGGTACTCCGCACTTATCCGCTGAGCCCTCACGACGTCATTGTACAAATCTATGAGGCAAACCAATGGATTTCGCGTTGCAAGCAAGACCTACTGAGCACGGTACACGCTCATGCAAAGTCTCCAAGGAGAAGATTTACAGCCGCAGCAAGAAACTACAAGCTCCATCCAGGCAAAAGACAAGAACGAAGACTACTTGCCGTGACTGGTCGAGTGACAAAAGTTTTGCACCCGCAGCAGTTCCACAGTTGCGTTGCAGAACGGGCATGTGCCCAATAATGATCATAGCCCAGCACCCGTGAAGCCAGCGCATTGTTCGATATGATTTCAAGATTCATTGCAGGCTATGAATCAAAAGGAACACGGACGTGTGATTTGTGGCTCTACCTCAATAAGGAACCGGAAGTAAACCCTAAACTTCCCTAAGCCGCATGCTGACTTTGAGACTGCATTGCAGGCCCAGTACTTCCTCCTCTAGAGCACCGGGTCCTCTAGGCCAGGCATTCTCCTGCCAAAGGTTTAGGGTATATAGTTCCGCTGAAGTAGATAGAATAATTATGGCTTTGGGTATATTATACTAAAATCCCCATATACCCCATATTCTATCTACTTAAGAGGGACTATAGGGTTTGGGCACAGTTATGGATGTGTAGCGTAATTACCTTGTAGGGAAAGGACGTGGACTTCGGGCAGAACAGTTCTCGAGTTCTACTGGGTTGTACCATAGTCCCTTATCGCTGCCATTATAAGATACCCTCGTGAGCAGCGTAGGTTTGAAGGTATTCCTGGGCTACTGCCCCCACTCATGATCGCCATTGATATTGTGGGGGCAGGACCCAGGCTATCCCTGGGATTATGTGGATGAGTTTTCTCAGCCATTTCCAAGTCAGAATGATAAAGGTTTGAGGCCTGACGCAAACAAAAAGATAAGGATGTCCCCAATTTTTCTAGGCCCTCTCCCCACCTTCTTGCAGATGCAAGTGGGAGACATTTCGCGGTACCACTCAGGGGCCGCCAGCGCAGGTTTTTGACAGAAACTTGCAGTTTGCAGAGTTAGTCGACAATTTCCTTGATGCTTTTGGAAATTTGTCTGATGGAGTAACTAGCAGTTTTCAACCAACCAACCTGAGATTCCAGAACCGGTAGCATTAATTTGCATCTCTACGTGGGGCCGGAAGGTTAGAAGCAAATCAGTGAAGGTTAAATTTGTACCATGCAGGTCTTATGCTGTTGGGTTTCTACTGCAGACAAGTAGGCAAACTCCTGCAGACAATGTGGGCCTGAAGCGCATGGGAGGTCGACTATTGCGCCCCGTCTGTCGCAGCTGCGGTGGGGCAACAGTGGGGGATTTGTGTCGCAAATGCTCGGGTCCGGTCCCCAGAGTTACAAGCCTAAATAGAAGGAGTTTAATGCTTGGGGGGATAATGGAAGAAAGCTTGCAATGTAGTTCTGGAACTGCTCAGAGTTTGGAGCACTGGGGTTTATGGGCTTGGTGTTTGTCTGGTGGAGCTAGGGCTAGGGGAGCCACAGAGGGCACGCCAGAGCCCCAGACCAGGTCCTGTGGTTTACGCACTGCACACCTCTCAGCCATGGGCCTGAACACGGCATGTTCATTCCAAACCCACCCCCTTTTCCCAAGAGTTTTGTGTGCCTGCATACTTCACAGGGTGGTGCCCCATAGTTACATCTCTATGAAGGACCCTTAACCCTTAAAACCCTAAACCCCTACCCTCCAAACCCCCGAACCCTAAAATCCCGAAACCCTAAAACCCTAAGCCCTCGGCCCAGGCCCCGAGGCTTTGAACGGGCTTCGACAGCGGCTGCGTGAAGCCAGGAGCTCCGAAGCCGGAAAAGGGGGGAGGGGACAGGGTCTTAGGGTTCAGGATTTAGGGTTTAGTGTTGAGGGCTTCGTCAGAAGTGCCGGCCTCAGTACCAGTCCGTGCCTCAAAAAAGGGTTTAGGGCTAAGGGTTCAGGATTTAGAGCTTGGGGATCAGGATTGGGGGTTTAGGACGTAGGGTTTAGAGTTCAGGATTTCCTGACTGCTTTGATTCATCTGGGAAGGCTTTAGATGGTTCTTTCAGGGGCTTTAGGTTATTTGAGGGGTGCCTGAGGGTTTGGGGATGATGGATTTCAGGGTTAAAGGGTTTTAAAGGGGGTTCCCAAAGTTGCGGGTGTCCTTGTTCTAAAGCTACTTCTTGAGCATCATATGGCGAAGATCTGTGTAAAGCATATGTCGCACATCTCGCCTATGGTTTGTCGAGGTTTTTCCATGGGAAGAATACAGGGCTTGTAATGACGGCTTGCGCAAAAGCCGTGTCCGTTCTGGAGTTCCCGTTTCATGGTGGTTACCTCTTTGCTTGGGGTGTACAGTCCCCCCCTGACCCTAGGGCTTAGAGACTTCTAAAACCGCTTTCTCGTAATTAATTGTGCAGGGGGTAATTACCGGACTTGCTGAGACGTGGGAAAGATTTTAAACTGGGAAGATGTTCTTGAGGTTTGTAGATATCGGTCAATTCCAAAACTTCGTCTTCCTTGTGCACACCAAGATATCACCCTTTTACAGGAGCTCCAAAAGGGATCCCTGTCTTTTACAAAATCCGACATGGGGATCCTCGCAGAAATACCGGATAGACATGAGGTCATGCCACAGCTGCAGCATGCTGCAGCTGCATCTGGACAGTGAAGTGAAATTCTACATGTATGTAGGAAGGACCTACCGAAACGACGCGGACATTTCAGACTGCCCTAGAGAAGTTCAGAAGTTCATCAAGACTGCAAAGTGATAGATTGCAGGGTGAGGGTTGAGCCAACTCTCATAAAGGCTGGCCCAGAAACAAACGGTCTTTGCGTGTGAGCTCATGGTACCAAGGTTTTTGTTCTTTCAGCTTCTTTTGTCGTAAGGGACCGTTGAATCTCTGTTTTGGGAGGGCCATGTGCTCATGCTTGGAGGACTGTGGCAGCGGACCTGTGCAGAAAGTGCGCTGAGCGCTCAGACCCCCGCAGTACCCTTCAGGTTTCAGGTTCGGGGTTTGATGTGGGTGCTAGTGCAAAATGAGCCAAGCCCATGGGACAGACCATCTGCCTTACATGTTTGTGTTCTTGGGCAGCACTCGTTCAAGAAAGCCATTTCAGACTGAAGCGCCTCTCATATTTGCGGGGGACCCACACTGCAAACTAGTTTGAGAGGACTTTTAGTACTTGCAGTACGTGCCCAAAACAGGACAGACTCAGAAGTTGAATACAAACCATGCTTAGGGTTTAGGGTTTGGTATATCCCCTGTACAAGAAAGGGGGATATACATAGGAGATTCTATAGGGTTTATAGGGTTTAGAATTTGGAGTTGCGGATTCCATGACATGAACAAGGGGTTCTGCAGCTGCATTAAAGAAACTAGCCATGATGACGGCAGGTACTTGTAGACATAATGCTCACATGACAGGGCTACAAATTCCCAGAAGCCTGTACTCACAGCGAGAACTACACTTGAGGATTATGTATTCCAAGATTATATAGTCACTTCCATTTTCCGTTCCATTCCGTGAACTCTGAGCCCTGAATAATATCATGGTTACATGTTCTGTCCCATTCCTTTCTCAGTCCTTACTATATAGCCACCCTAAACCCTAAACTAAATCCAAAAAGAATTAGCAGCCTGCATGTCCTTTCCATTCCCCACTAACCACTAGCAAGTAGACTGCAGGCCTCCTGCGCTGGAGAGTCCCTCTGGCGCTCGTGCGCCGCGGCTGAGTACTGCGCAACTCTCACACGCTCGGTGCCAAGAGCGGCTTCTAAGTTTTAGATGTTTTTCTTGTAGCGCTGACATTGGTCACATCACTGGATTGCTGTCAAGGAACTTAAATTGAGTTACCCATAATTAATGGGGAATGTAGTAATTAATATGGTTTCCCCAATATAGTAACTCAAATTAAGACCCTTAAATGCCTATATTCCCACAGTTTCCATTTCATTTTCGGTATTCTTTTTCATATGATTCTCCATATAGTAACTTGAATCACGTTCCTTAACAGCAACCCAGATTATTATGGAAAAAACCAGTTGCAGGGGCTGCAACCGGACAGCCTGTTACTCAGGTTTCTATGTTTCCCATACTCTTCAAGGAACCTTAAACTCTACACCCTAAATAGTCGTAAACCTTCAATCGCTGTTTCAATTTTCTCTTCCGTTTTCCCCAATATTACTCAATATACTATAGTAGCTGGTATTTTCTTTTCCATATCCCCAATGTTACCCCGGAATGATATAATAGTTTCCAGTCTTTTTCCATGATCCCTAAAATATCCTCACTCACAGCCACAAGAAGTTGCAGGGATGCCAGGCAGCCTGATTTACTGCGGGAAGCCTGAACCCTAAAAATGTGCAGTGTGCCGTGGGAGCAGAACAACCTGCGGATGCAAGCCCGGACCCGGCAGCGGAGGAAGAGCAAGAGGCCCTGGAGCGGGAGATGGCGCTCAATGCGGAGGATGAAGAGATCCTGGAGCAGGCCATCCACGAAATACCGGAAGTGGCGCTGGTCGCGGGTGGTCAGGTCTACAGGGCGTGGTTTGAGCTCTGGCAGCTGGGCTTGCTGGAAGACCATCAGGTGGAAGCGCGCTGGGGCCTGCAAGGACTCCACCAGTTCAGGGTTCGAGCCGCTGCGGTCAGAGTCGTGCGAGGATCCCAGTCCCTGCCCATGGATGCCGAACTGGAAACGCAACTGCAAATGCTCAGGGATGAAGATGAGATGGAGGCAGGGAACAGTGAGGGTCTGGTGGAGGGCTCTCAGGCGGCAAAGGGAAAACCGGACGAGGACACCCTGGAGGAAGCTGCAGGTGCTGCTGTGGCGGACACGGCTCTGGAGGATGAGGGCGTCCTGCCTGCAGGCAGTCAACAAGACAATGAGGGCCAGCTGCAGTGTGGACAACAGCAGGGAAGTGGGTCCGGCGGCGACGTCAGTGGATGGTGTGGTGGGACAAGTTCGTCGGCAAGTGCGCGAGCTCTACGTGACGACCCTGCGGAAGCACTCCCACGAGAGGAAGGTGACCAACAGCTGCTGCCTGACCTACGTGTGCCCGTTGATTCCCCATAAGGTCAATAGCGTTGTCAAGGGCAAATGCTGAGGCTTTCTGATTTGCCGTTTTTCTGCCTGTGGGTCTGTAAGTGGCCGGAGGGTGGAATAGGGTTGATGGGAGCAAGCATTTTCCTTGGAGGGCAGTGGACCTCGCCGAAAGGCGCTCTCCGATGCCTGGCAGCGGAGAAAAGGTCCGATAAAAAAAAATGTGGGACAATATATGAGCCATTCCCTATAGTAGTCCCCTATACAATCCCCATATTACCCCCCTTAAGGAGTTTAGATTATGGCTCATATGGTTATCTGGGTGTAATATGGGGTAATTTAGGGAACCAATACTAACGAGACCCCTCCGTCCTGTGTAATCTCCGCATATCCGGACGGCCCTGAGGGTCCCTTAACCCCCCCCCCACCCCCCACAAGCCTACTTTCTCAACCCACATGAGCCATTCATTGTCTTAGTAACCCGGATGATAGATCCTATATATACATATATATATGTATTCCAAAACACGGCGATCCTGACGAAGTGCCGCGCATCCTAAGCCCTAAACCCAAACCAGCTTGCCGTCCCTGACCACAACGACCAATCTCCTTAGCAGCACAGCCCTCCCCAAAATCACGGCGCCAGTGTTAATACCAGTTGAGCTATAGTCTAAATTCAAGGGGACTATAGAGGCGACGGTTCTAGAGGTTTTGAAGGGTGATGCTAGGAGTTTAGACTATGGCTCAGTGAACAGCAAGAAGCAGAGCCCCAGTGATGATACTGACCCCTAGACCACATTCTGAAGCCCTGTGAGGCCGTGCTGCTGCGCAGTCGGAGGCCATGCTTCGTCCATCAACTGCCTAAAGGAATCATATTCAAAGTGAGTTTTCTAAAGATAAGGAGCCACCCTTTCATGCACAGGATTGGGGGGGGGCTTTGACTGCTGCGCAGTTTGAAGCGCCGCAAAATCCAGGCGATGCCATTTGGTATGGTTCCAAGGGAGGTCACAGTTCAGAGTGCCGACCATCCTATACCGGGACTCTGGGTGTCCTTGCTTATTGGGGATTCCGTGCTCGATTTTTATAGGGCACCTCCTAAAGAAGGTATTACATCCACGGCCCAGGGAACTCTTGAGTTCACATGTGGAAGTTGAAAATGCAAAGACAAGCCTACAAAGTCTTGTTGTTTTTTAATTTCCTTGTCTTCTGTGCAGAAGCCTGAAAACTCCCTTACATACCCTCCACAGTTACGCACCTGCTTTTTTTGAGCTTTATAAAATCTGCGCTGGAAAGCAGCATGCATAGTAATGGTGAACCCTCAGTCGCGATAACAAACCTCAGAACCAGGGTTCCAAACCCTAAACTCCAAACCCTAAACCTGGCCTAAACCCTAAACCGCTAGGCTGAGCGGTTGTGCCGGCAGCTTGAAGAACTGGGCTTGGAGCAGGCGGTATGGGCTTTCAGGTTTAGGGATTTAGGGTTTGAGGGGGTTTAGGGTTTGGGGGTCGTCCAACAATTGTGTCACAAGGTCCTTTCGGGGGGGGGGGGAGGTTGTTCAAGAGGGTTGGTATATGTTGATATCTGATTGGGAGTTTGGGAGTGCGCCGTAAACTCCGTAAATAAACTCGTTCAAGTGGCAAAATCCCCCGGATGCCCGGAGCCATAAAGCCCCAAACCGTGTTGATGTCCTACTTTACAATTAACAGTGCTGAGAACCTCGAACCCTTTCCCCTACACCCTCAAAACCCTGAACCCCGACTGCTGTCGCCACAAACACCCTGAAGCCTAATACCCTAGAATCCCGACTTGGAGGAAAACCACAAAACCCTAAACTCGAGTGTTTAGGGTATAGGGTTTGGGTCTAGGACAGTAGAATTCCATAATGCTATGCGTTCCCGACTTGCAGGAAAACTGGAAGCCCTAAACCCTAGGGTTTAGGGTTTGGGGTTATTAGGGTCCTCAGGGTTTAGGTTTTAACCCTATTCGCACGCATTCCTGGCTAGGAGGAGCCTGGGTCAGCTGGCTTCCTGTCAGATGTACGAGCCTGTGGGGTTGAGGGTTGAAGGGCGTCAGGGTCAAGAAGTTCAGAAGAAAAGGTTTACAGTTTCAGGTTTCATTTGAAAGGTTGAAGCATATGGGTTTTGGATTTAGAGTTTTCGGGTTTAATTAAGGTTTCATCTCTTTAAGGTTTAGGGGTTTAGGGTTTCAGGCTGAAGGGTTTAGGGCAGATTGCAAATTTGCAAACGTTGATGAGCTGATGCGTGCGTTTGTTTTTCAACATAGCTGGTTTGCCTGGTAGTTCTTGCAGTAGAGATGCGGGGAGGCTTCTTCAAATAAGAGTCCCTTCAGAAAGTGATGTAGGTTGGGATCAGCTGTGACATTCCCCAAGCCAGAATCCAAATGCCACTTTCATATGGGGCTTTTCCACAAGTGACCATTGTCTGGGAGGCTCCATAATAAGAATTATCGCGTTGGGGTCGATAACAGGCCCCTATGTATCGAATTTTATTTTGACCAACATAGCACAGCCCTGTGTTTGCAACCGCTTGAGGTTAGCGGAGCCGGTGCTGCATTGAACCCTTGAGGTGCTTCTGA
The DNA here is from genome assembly GCA_905231905.1 of Symbiodinium pilosum. NCBI lineage: Eukaryota > Dinophyceae > Suessiales > Symbiodiniaceae > Symbiodinium > Symbiodinium pilosum. Next base: position 13,557 of record CAJNIZ010023781.1, on the reverse strand, counting down.
AGCTGCCGAGGTGAATATGGTGTTTGCCGTTGATTCAGACAGCGAGCAGGAAGCAGCACCGGAGGCTTCGCAAGCCTGGGTTCACGGTCTAGGGGTTCACGATTGTGAAAAACAAGGTTGTATAGGGGCCTTGAAAAGGTGTTATAGGGATGTATTGGATCGCTCCTTAAGGATCATTTGGATATATAGAATCCGTTTAGAGAGATCATACGGGGATCCCCTTACAAGGAATATAGGGACATATATGGTTTGAGGTGTGGGGTTCAGGTCTATCTGTATTAATATTGGTTGCGAGCGGGCAGGGTGTACGCACAGAAAGAAAATCGAGGTCCTACAGTATGTCAGTCTCAGGCAGACAAGTTTTCTGTTTTGGGCACTATGTGGCGTGCGATGGTTTCAGCCATGGCACATGCGCAGTGGCGCGCCCCTTACTCAGCACCATCATCTTGACTGCTTGTCCTTCAGATGGCCACAAACTCTTAACTCTCTTGCTTGCAGGGAGGAGTCAAGCCGAGAGTCCTTTAACAACTCCCCCTACCCCATAGAACATTTTACCGGCGTCTCAGATCTTGAGATCTCGTGAAGTGATGTGGATACGCTGGCCTGGGTCAACCTTTGGCTAATTGGAGGATCAAGGGGACTTCGTAAGTGGGTTAAGACTTAGGATAACCCAAGTTACGCAAAGTTCCTATATGGATTCTATGGCTTATTCACCTACTTACTGAGTCCCCCTGACCCTCCAAGTAGATGAAGCTCAACAAGGGTAAGCCTTGGGGCCAGCGCTAACGATGCTTGGTGCATAGTCCTTTGCTCACACTCCCCTTGTGGAAGTTCTGCCGGACGGAAGTGACGTGTACAGTTCCAGAAGGATTCGAGGGATGCTGCGTTAAGTGCACCGGAAAAGCTTTAACTTCCGGCTTTGAACTTGAACTGATTGTTCCTGAGAACTTGGATACTTGGGCAAGCAGCATGAATTGACATCCATTTCAAGGGGTCTCGATGGACACCTAACAGCATCACGAAGACCTTTACTAGCCACCTTTGGGTTCCTACCTTGTGGGGGGCGGACTATCTCTGCAACGGTGCGGTTTCTACATGGGGACTAAATGGGGATTATACTTGCTTTCCCTAAACCCTAAACCCTAAAGACTAAGCCTGGATGCCGTAAAGCCAAATGGGTGGCGACATTCTCCTGCTTCCTACGGGAATGGGGGGCTACTGCCCCAGCAGGATGGTGGCATCTTTTTTCCAGAGCCCTGTTTTATGCAAAAGATGGAGAGGACATTCTTGCTAATGCCTTCAAGGCTTGCATCAGTGCAAGGCCCCAAACCCAAAACCCTAAACCCTAAACCTACAGGGGCCATGACCTTGCATAAATGGCACCTGGTGTTGGATTGCAGGCATACGGGAGAATGCTCAGCATCATCGTCGGTATAGTGTTTTCTTGCATCTAGACTTTTCCTTGGCAGCGCGCAGCACGAACCTACATTGACGATAAGTGCTTATACGCAGGTGTTGGTGCCTTGTGCTGTTTTGTGGATGCAGGCAAGCATCCCGCCTGCGGCGAGCGGGATGTTACAACCTTCCTCGAGCAGCGCTGCAGCCATCATGGTAAAGCAGGAGAGCGCCTTGGCAGATCCTTACACTTCGGGCGAAAAATCTTCCAAAACTCGAGGTCCACCCAAAGTGTGATTGAGGACTAGGACGCTCAAAGTTACAAGCGCTCAGATGAACCGCAGTGTTGCCGAATACCTTGCTAAGCATGAAGTAGTAATCCAAAGCTCATGCTGAAAATTCGCTGAGATTAAAGTTTCCAAGCATGTGGCATGAGGGGTCCATGTTGGGGGCACTTTACACACCCCCCGCCTTCAAGGGCCTTATTCTTAGGATCCCTATCATAATTCCTAGTAAGGGGAGGGGGTTTATTCATCATGGGTCTGGGTTAAATATGGTTAAAATATCTCTAAACCCTAAACCCTAATATATTGGAGTCTTTCTCGGGGGGCCCTTGGTCTGGAGACTCCCATTACCAGTTCTGCGGCTCTGGGCAAAGCTTGGAAATCTGCCGATCCTGCGCTGAGGGTTTAGGGTTCACGGTTTAGGTAGATGCATGGAAATTCGGGTTCTTCAAACGATCTGATGTCAAAATTTGCCTTATGAATAAGGGGCCATCAGAGGGGGTGACATAATTTTATGGGAGACATTGATTGCAGCTCAAATGGTCCTTAAACCCTAAACCTGGCCACGGAGATTTTGTCTGCACAGACCCAGGGGAAGCCTCTCAACCCTGTGCCTAATGTAAACCCTGAAGAAAATTCGGACGATAGAATAAGGATACTCAGGTTCCCAGCAAGGGGCTACATAGGCATGTCCATGAGGCTGGGTAGATAACTTAGTCCACGGCTGATGTCAGCATTCTTGTCACCCTTCTCTTACAAGTGTATCTCCTTAGGGAGCTTGCATAGCCCGTTTTCAGCAATCTTCGGCTTTGACAATTTTCCCGTGGCGGGCATTCCTTTTAAGGGGGATACGCGAGGCGCCAACAGAGTAAGGTCATATCCAGCTTTTGTTTAGATGATCTTATACAACAGAATAACATAACATTAAGAGGTTCAACCACCGAAAAACACCACTCATAAGGGCCCATGGGCAAATTGAGGCAGAAGCCTCAAAGCTTACGAACATTATTACTTTATGACCATGATCTATTCATAGTTTGGGTTAAGCCCCCGGCCAGAAAGAGTGATATAGTAGGAATACGGAGGGAACTTGATAGCAATACCATCATTAGTTAAGTGGTCACCCTTAGTCTATTAGTGGGTGGGGGCCAAGCCTAAATTATGCCCGGGAACCTTTATTGTGAACCCCATAAGCATTTAAATCCTTAGTAAAGAAACCCTAAGCCTCAATGTGGAAGCCTATGGAAGCCTAAATAATCACCAACCCTATACGCTCCTCGTACAATTGTGGCATCGACTACCTCAAATAGACCTCAAAATCGCATTGATAAGTACGTGGGCCCCTACGTTACCCTAGGCCCTAAACCCACTACACCCTAACCCACTACACTGTCACTACACCCTTAACCCTAAAGCCACTACAGCTTGGCCCTAGCTCAGGTGTCTTTGAGGATGTGACTTTCGCCATCTCCTCCGACGAGGGCGAGATGGCTCCTGCACCGGCAGCAGAGGCTCCAGGCCGAGTTGAGTAAGCCTCGGTATATAGTCCTCCTTAAGCAGATACAATTATAGGGTCCATAATGGGATAATGTTTAGAGATATGGTCCCCCTTAAGTAGATAGAATTATAGGGGTTCTGATGGGATAATGGAAAAGGAAATGGAAACTACTATTTAGGGTTCAGGGTTTAGAGCCTTAAGTGGATAGAATACTGGGGTTATATAGGGGTAGTGGAAAAGAAAATAGAAACTACCATTGACTATTTAGGGTTTAGGATCTAGGGTTTAAGGATATAGTCCCCTTAAGTAGATAGAATGTCGGGGTTATGTTGGGATAATGGAAAAGGAAACGGACATCACTATTTAGGGTTTAGGGTTCAGGGATAGAATATGGCTTTGGGTATATTATAATATGATCCCCATACACCCCATATTCTATCTACTTCAGGGCGACTATAGGGTTTATTTAGGGAGTATGTAGGTATACATCGAGGGTACATAGGGTTTACGTAAGGATTATATGTATATATGTATATATATCCGGATGTGCAGGGATGTGGAGGTAACATAGGGATATGTAGGGTTTATATAGGGATACATAGAGGTCGTGTGAATTACACCTATACATATATGTGGGGAGGGATCTCAAGGGATATATGAAGGGACAGTCAAATGGACGAAGATTCAAAACTCAATGGCAACGGAGTTTGTACCGTTGTTTCTGGGGCGAAGATCTCAAGTTATAATCCGTTTCTAATCTTATAGCCTAGAACTACTATGGGCTTGAAAGCAACTTTACCATAGTTTCCAATACTGCCCTGTAGTAAGACCCCCTAGACCCTAAACCCTGAACCCTTAAAAATACAGTCAACCCTAGACCCCGCCGCAAACAAGTCAAGGGTACCTCTACCTCCTCCCTCCCCCGTCTTCCAGGGGCTGCAGAGGTGCTCCAGCCCGCTGACGCAGGCATGGCACTGTGGAAGTCAAGAACTTGAGGTGTCCAGGTTTAGGGTTTAGGGGTATTGCCACCCTTAAGTAGATAGAATATTGGGGTTATGATGGGAGAATGGAGAAGGAAATGGAAACTACTATCTAGGGTGTTCTGAAGATGATGGATCCCCTTAGGAATTACGTAACTTACGTGGAGTTGCACAAGAAAATTAAGACTAGGCACTCCAGTGGTACCCTTTTCCCCTTTTTTTCTGGGGTGTCCTTATTAAAAGAGAACAGTAGCAAAAAGGGTACACTTACTATCAAGGGGTTACTGGGGAACCTAGAAGAGGGTCTCTTAGATGACTTCACTCCACAAGACTGTGCAGTCAGGTCCGTCGCTTGCCCTGGCTACGCAATTCTGCCTTTTTCCGACCCCTCTGCCCTTCTAGGCCGCCTACCGCGCCTGCCTTCCTTTTGTTTCCAAGCGTTCCCTGGGCACATGTTTCGCTTTTTGTCCGCTGTTATCCTACTGACCAGCTGAAGTTAACGAAGTTCCAGACACAGGTGGAAATGCTGCCGCTACAACTTTCCCTGGTTTTGTTGGGAATAGTTACCAACAGTAGAGCCTACATAACACCCATGCATGACCCCCTTGCGATGGTCCCTAGAGAGTAACCCGCAGCCCTAAAGCGGACTAATTAGCACAAGTAAGACTACTGTAGCAGCAGGTCCTGCTGCAGGCAGCGCGGCTGAGGAAGCAAAAGTCCCGCACTCCTGCTGAAGCTATGGTGTAGGTGGCTTCGGGCATTTCAGATAAGATACTTTCGGAGATATTTCCACCATTTAGCGTTTGGTTTGGCTTTGGATGGGATACCCCCATCTGTCTGTTTGCTCATTCTTTGGCCCACATTTTTAAAATTAGGGCTCAGCGCAAAAAAGCTTGAGAGTTGAAGGTAGAGGCTTGAGGTTTCAAATTTCAGCTTACATTTGAAGTTTATGGGACTAGGGCATTTGGTGCGAAGCGTTAGGGTTTCATGTTGCGCGCTCAGCGTTTTGGGGGGCTTCATGTCAGAATTTTCCAATAGCTTGGGATCGTAAGATGAGATGGCTACGAATCTTGACATCACCCGATTTGGGAAAATGGATAGGCAAGCCATCTAGATCTGCCTGTATGGGGTCATTTCTAACCAGAGCCAGCGTGCATGCTTGAGGACACAACGAGGGAGTTACTAAGCAATACGAGTATATGGATTATGTGACTGGCTTTTTCGAAAGGGTTCGAAACTTGCCTGCAAAGTCCGGAGCTGTGAGTGCGTGTGTGGATTGTTGTTGCTTGCGTTTGGGGCAGGGGGTTGCAGAATTTCGCTAGTTCCTAGTCAGTCTGACAGACTTCTGTAGATTTCAAAGGAATTGCAATTTCCCCGTGTAGACAGACGATGGAACTAAATCCATGAAAGTAAACCTGCTACTCTGAAGCGACAGCTTGTGTAATTCATCAAGGCAATCACATGATCCCGTGCATAGGCGATAGCTAAATGCCAGTTGTCTGTGTATTCGGGGGCCAGGCGAAGGTTCCGAGCCCGAACCCGTTTTCCCAACACGCAGCCCTAAACTCCAAATCCTGGTTCATCAGCATTATTACCTAAACCCTAAACCCTAAACCCTAAAATATATTTATTAGTGTTACCTAAGCTTTCCGCCTGTTGGAAGCCGTTGCTCGCCCCAGGCCTCCCATGTGCCCTGGGCACGGCGAGCCATGCCGCGAGGTGGAAGTGAAAAAGGAAGGCAAGTTGGGGTTTAGGGTTTAGGCTTTAGGGACCGTTTTGGGGATTTCCCAAACTGAGGGTATTAGGTTTGAGGGTTCCCCAAATTCAGGGTTATATAGAGCTTAGGGATATTAATAGAACAAATTGGTGGTTTTCCCAAACTTAGGGGTTATACAGGATTCAGGCATTAGGGTTGATGGTTTCCCAAAATAAGGGTTTTATAGAGCTTAGGGATTATAGAGTTTAGGGTTTCCCTAAATTAGGGGTACCATTTTGGGATCCGCGCACCTGAAGGGTCTGACAGATTCAACTTTTTCAGCCCATTCTGCCCGCCTAGCTTTTGCCAGTTGCAGGCTACGCTTTGCGGATGCTGCTATTCTTTGGGGCATGATGGAAAATCACTTCTCCAACCTTCTTCATATTAAGGTGCCATGAGAAGCATAAAGGCATAGACCTAGATAATGTCCTTATAGGCGACTATTACCAGCTTTGTGGCTTGAGGTTTTGGGTTCAAGGTTAAGATCCGAAAGCGCATGTGTTGCTTGTTTCATGGCTCTGCACGTTTGACGTGAACTTGAGCAGGCGCAGCAATCAGTTTGAGCTGCTGGCGTTCAACAGCCTCAAGCCTAGGAAAGCTTGAACTTTTGGAATGTAAACCGTGCAAATACAGGACATGGACATAACCCAAGAAGGTGGCTGCCGTAGGATTCTGGTCAGTAAAACTGCATCCTGGGAGGGAGGGGGGGATTCAAGTGAGAACACCCGCAAGAACCCGGCAACCTGAGCCCAAATCAGTTTGGCAGGTCCAAACAAGGGTCGGCACTTCTTCGCATGCCCAAGGCCTATGTTTTTCCTTGCTGGTGGTGAGTAGGACATGAAGGAGTGGAGAAAAGTGAAAACCTGGGAAAGGGTATGGACGTTTTGGGTGTATTGTACGTAGGTGCGACGCTAGATAGGGATCCGTTCTTCCTTTCCATAGTAACAACCGCTTAGTCTTGCCGGGCTAAAGCTTAGCACCAACTGCAACTTGTCTGCCCAAACACATCAAACCTGAGAGAGTAGCATTTCTGTTGGCAAGCGATTCTGAGGTGCAGTGTATTTGATCTGAGAGGGAGCGACTATTGGGTCCTTCTGAGATACACTGTCAAGGCCTTGGTCTTTACCCACTCTGCAGACCTTAAGCCGTGTCTTCATGCCAGCCTCCAGGTTGGCTCAAGGGTGCTAGATAGATCCTCTCAGCAAGCTGGGTGAAAATTGAAACTAGTGGTTAGTTTTCGGAATGCTGAACGCCAAGAAGATATACCAGAATGCATGTTTTGCAGTATCCCAGTATGGAACCGGAAAAGCAGCTACCTGATCATGGAAGCTCCTATTGCTAACACAATGTGTTGCTTGTAAGGGGGTCCACGGATATGCAAAGCGTCAGTGGAGCTACTATGAAGCAGCACGCCTCCCCCAGAGGGCAGTCTGCGAGGCACTTCAAAAGATATGCAGGATTTTCTGCTTGCGTCGTGGCCCATTACAGATGCTCATAGCTCATAGCTCCACATGCGCTATAGTCTAAATTCCTGAAAGAGGCTTGCATAGGTGATTATACGACTACTACAGGTGTTATGAAGGGGGATTCTAGGAGTTTAGACTATAGCTCTACATTATGTGGTCCCCCAGAAGCTCCCCATGTCAGTGCTAAAGTATCGTAAAGTATCGTTGGCTTTCATAGGGGGAGATACTAGTTTCCCAAAATAAGGGGACCCCAATATAGACCCCAAGATACTATAGTCCTCATTATAGGGACCCCAAAATTGGGAAATCCCCAGATATGGAACTTAGTCGTAGTTCAAGGCCCTAAGCTCTGAACCCTAAACAACACCCGAAGCGAGCAGCCCTAGACCCTCAACCGCACGCCCTGATCCCTGAGACCTTTTAGTCCGCGTTAAGTAGGTAGACTATGGGGCAGATGGGGATCTTATTGTGGTTTTGGGCAATTCCATGTTCTATCTGTTTGAGGAGACTATAACCCTAAGGCATGAACCCCAAAGCGCACAAACCGCTGGTAGGCCTCGGGAGCAGCAGTGCGACTTCTTCGCCTGGGCAGTCCAGTCCTCAGGCAGAGGCGGTGGCTTTTTTCAACAGGGTTATATCAGTATATTGTTGTCATTATCATTGCTTTTCTCATTATTGTTATGTGCTTCTTGGGATTATAGGGATGATGCAGGGATTCTCAGGGTCTAGGGTAGCATGCACAGAGCTTCAGGCTCTGGATTTAAGACTTGAACGCCCTAAGCCCTTGAACGCCCTAAGCCCTTGAACTCTGCTTCATTGCGAGCATTGAGATCGGCGGGGGCAATGTTCAAGCTTAGGGTTTGTGGGGCTTAGGTCGTCGTGGCTGATTTAGGATGTAGCGCTCGGGGTGAAAGCTGGACGCAGTACGCTTTTGATTCAGTGGGGCATTTGTCAGAATCATGGTCCTTTTTCTTGGAAGGCCCTATCGTCATGACAAGGGTCTCAGGCACGTTGTTGATGCCAGTTTCCATAAGCAGGTAGCCTCAATATAGACCCCAATGTTCTATGATCCTATTATGGGACTTTCAAAAAAGCAGTGGTCCACAAAACATGTCCCGCATAGTCAACGGGGGCTCCTTTAGTAGATTCGACACATTTGCGCACACAGCAGCTGCTCGCCCATTTGTGGAAGAGATTCAGTTTAAAGGCCTTTTGACCTAAACTATGTTGGGCTCAGGTTATGTAAGGCTGGCAAAGGTCCCAAATGAAAGTATAACGTGACGTACAAATTCAAGTCGTTGCTCTACAAACCTTAAGCAGCATGACGCCTTTAAACTACCCACCCTTACTTGCAGGTCAATCGGTTTAGAAACTGCTTCCAGCTGGGCTTTATAGCTTGTCTTCTGATCCCTCTAGCTGGATGCATATAGGTTGTGTGACCTTCCGAGTATGTCGCGTGACTTTCAAGACGGGGGCTAAGCAGCCCCGACCCCGAAACTGGGGGTCGGGCTTAGCGACAGGTCTTACTTCCAAACCCTATACACTGCTAACTCTCCCACACATTCAGAATCTCAGTTCCCCTTTCATTTTTCCATGTTCTTTTCTATTTCCAACTCCCTTATTGCACTTTTCTCTCTGCGTCAGATCTAGCATTACATCATTCCTATACGTATGACCCCCGAGAAAGACAGCTATAATCCTGCATAACCCTACAACCCCTTTGTATCCCTCTGGAATCAGTATGTAGCCTCCATATCCCTATACAAACCCCATAAAAACCCTACTTAGATATCCATATATATATATATTCATCAATTTATGCATCAAGCCCTAAGCTTCCGAGTTACTCAGGATCGGCCACTCCCGAAGACAAATCCTAGGCCGAAGGGGGCGCAGGGGAAGCAGTCAAAGCTTAGGTTCCTTGTGGGCTTCGGGGCTTACATGCAGCACTGAGATGAAAACTACTACAATGGGTTTAGGGTTTAGGGTCTTATGGCCGAGAGTTTGGATTTCCTGTGGGATGTGAGGTTTGCGGCCTGTTCTTGGTGACGCGCAGCGATGACGGGTGTTAAGGAGGTTGCAGCTGTGCTGGACTGTCAGTGCCATGAACACATACATGTGGGTACACATGTGAAGGAAGAGTACAGAGATTGCTTGTCGGCTGGTCCTACGGCGTGGAGTCTCCTTTGTGTTGCAGACATCGCAGACAATACAGATTCTGCGTCAATCGCTACCCCTTAATAGCCGGATATTGAACACTCCCGCACACCCTCATAGTAAACATGACCCATACTGTTCGGAATGCTTTGTCCGGGAGTGGAGTGGTGCCCATATTTGGGGGAGAGAAGTACTTCAGCAAGAGGAGCTTGACAGCTTGCATGCGGGCCAGCTCATCCCAACCCGGCAAAGCTGAATGCAGAGCATTGTCCTTCTAATGGTTGAATATGCGGATCGCTTAGTAGACCTCCTTCGAAGCACTCCTGGTAAAGAAATCCAGCTGTGGGGGCCTGTCTACTATTTCGGGAAGGACAATGGTGATGTGATGAAGAAAATGCATGAGATAAGCCACCTGAAGCGGTCCATGTTGGGAACCCAGAGAATAAGGCTGGAGAGTTAGGGTTTAGGGTTTGATTATCATCCTAAATCAGGCCCGCCAGCGACCATTCAGTGCTGCCTATAGGTTTGCTACAGCACCATCTTGGGGCGAAGACTAGGGGCCTTGTCGTGTTTTTTTTAATGTTGGGGAGAGGATAGGTAGTTTGTACAAACAGGGGGACCCCAATCTAGACCCCAAACTACTACAATCACTCATCCTTAGTAGAGGGACCTCCCAAAAAGGGACGGGGGCCCCCAAAGAAGGGACCCCGAAGTTTTGGACACCCATTAGGATCCCAGCCGTAGCTGGTCCTCTGAAAAGGCAGCCTCTCGCTTGGCAGTTTAGGGTATAATTTGGGAGGCCCCCCCACCTGTAATAGTGGTATAGTAGGAAAACATAGGACCCAAATATATCGCTTATTATCCCTTGTCTAGTCACTATTGCTTGGTGGGGGGTCCACCTAAGGCATAATGGTAGTTTAGGGTAGGGAACCCAGTAACTCCTCCTATCAGGGGTTACAACCCAGCTTGTGGTCCTTCACTGCTGGCTGACCTTGAAATGCAAGGCAAGGTTTTCACCCACAGCTGTAAGCTTGTATTGAATCCTTCGAAGCTTTACCAAAGTACTTTGGAATCATGACCCTCACCTATGAGGCGCGGGTAGAGCCCTGGAAAAAAGGCGGTGAGGCACCACATGAGCTATAGTTTAAACTCCTTAGATGGGGATTATATAGGGGACTACGAAAGGGGTTACTAAGGGGGATGCTAGGAGTTTAGACCCTTAACCCTAAACCCGAAAGGGTGACACGACGAGTGTTGACTTATAACTCACATGTTTTGCACCGTTCGCACCCCGACAGCCAGAACTTGGCTCAAACTCATGTCGGGAGGGCGGGGAGCGTGTGTCTCGGATGCAAGTATGGCCGTTGTCTGATGTTAAGGGAGGCCCATTGACAGGAGCCGATGTCAATTACTATTACTGTTACTGTTACTACTCTTATTTACATTACTGTTAATACTATTAATATTACGAGTATTTTTACCATTATTGTTACCATTACTATTACCATTCCTATTCTTGTTATTGCTAGTATTTTACAATTATTGTTACTGTCATGTTGGCCTTCTTGGCCAGGCTGGTAGAGCAGTGGAGACATACAAGCGCCGCCCAAAAGAAACGATGGATTGCTGTTGAGGAACTTAATATAAGTTACTACATAGGGGAAACCATATTAAGTCCTATATATGCCCATAATGGTAACTTAATCTAAATTGTTGATATAGGGGAAACTATATTAAGTACTATACATAACCATTATGTTAACTGAACTTGAATTCCTTAACAGCAACCCAGAGCAGATCCTGTTTATGTGTGAAACTGAAATGCTACTGGCAAAGGGACATCTCCGTGGTTACTAGAATGGTACCTTGGTACTCGAGGCAGATTGGAGCAAGGCCTATGATGGCCTAGGATTAGCATTCTTTCCCTATTAACTCAGAGCCCATCATAGGGCGCGCTTGGAGCTTCATGGGTGGTTTGCTTATTTCTTTAAGAGTATCATGCCTATAGGCGCATGATTCAGCCCGAAGTCCTTAAGTGGGGGTTTTCAAAAAAAGTCTTTATAACAAGGATTCTAGCGTAGTGGAGTCTATATATGGGCCCCCGTTTGGGAAGCCTTTCAAGCAACCCTTGAGCTTCTTGAGGCAAAAGGCCATGCAATAGACGGACGTCTCCATTATCAAGCGATTGCATGTACAGTGCACGCCTAAAATCATGGCTTTTTGCCTTTGCTTGCTGCCAAACCGTGCCAGAGGCTCAAGGACTCCCAGTGTGCACTTACACCATGCAAAGCACAGCATCGAGCAGTAAAAGGCTAGATCATACTTGTGGCCATATCTTAAGCCTCAAATGCAAAATCCTAGAGCCGGAAATGCCAATCTTCACACCGAATATGGTAGTTTTCGTGAATTAGGGGCCTGAACGCCTGAACGTAGACCCCGAAAGAAATTCCTGATTGTAGGGCCCTCCCCATCGGTGGCCTATGATCTCTGGACACCCTAAACCCCCACATCTGGCCCCAGGTTTGCTATGAAGCAGCAGGCTGCTCCCGTCTTGACGTTCGTAGGCTGGCCTCGTGGTGCTTAGGGTTTGGGGTTCAGAGTTTATGGTCGAAGGTTTAGTCCAGGGTTTAGGGTGTAGAGTCAGTTTTCATCCCCAAGTTGGGGCAAAAAGGGTGTCTTGGAGATTCAGGAGTGGTTGAATGCAGGGCTTGCGGTAGTTACAGGTGGGGGTTCTAGGTTGGAACCGCAGCTCGCCTACTTGAACTCCAGTTTTGGCTAATTGCCAGGAACCTTCAAACAAGGCAATGGTCAAAGTTTGGGTTGACAGTCGGACACTTCGATGAAGGAGCCTGAAGCTTCCAAGTGCTTGAGGTGCATATACGCCTGTCGCGGTACATTCACCATTGCATCTATGGGCGCGCTATTGAAAGCAAGGGTTGCTAACCAGGAGGAAGCGAGTACAGACCCAGGTTTGGGCACTTTGGGCACTTTGGTCTGAGACACATGGCAATCTGGCATTTTTGAAGGAAGCTAGAGTCTAAACTCCTTAACGGGGGCTATATGGGAGATTATATAGGGAGAATTATAAGGCTTATTAAGGGGGATACTAGGTGTTTTCACCATAGCTCATAGGGTTACTGTTTGGGAGCGTGCAAGTTGGTAGGTTGAGGAAGATCTGGCAGGATGGTGAGGTTCTCCAACATTTACTACAGAATGCAGACGGATGTTTGCCTAACAAGTCTTGCAGAACGGGTCTAAGTGGTTTACTTCGCGCGGATATAATCCACAAGGACTCTCTCTTGCTCTTGGAGGATCTGACGAACCCACTGCGCGTGTCCCATAGAAACAAAACCGGAATCAGGCAGGCCGTATTGCTGATGGAGATCCTTTAGCCCCCAATGGGTAGTAGGACATCATCCTTTTTTGGGCATATCATATTTCAACAGGAATCGTACCCTACTCAGTTCAATCACCACGAAAGAGACTCAAGTGTTCACGCCTCGCCGCATAGTTTGCCCTTGCATCCAAAACTCTGAGGTTTCAGAGTGACACTCTTTGAAAGAGTAAACAGCCCACCTGGCTGGAGCGCTCGTTGTGTTTCAATAAGATTTCGGGTCTTGAGCGTCCTTGTCCATGCCGAAAAAGGGGAAACACTGCATAAACCCTCAGCACCGCACTAGACCTACCCTTCAGCCTGCAAACCTCATACCCTTGTAGAAACAACACAGCTTGATCCCTACATAGCATTACTAAACCGCATAAAATGTGTAACCCCTATACCCCAATATACTATAGTAGTTTCCATTTTCTTTTCCGTTATCCCTATATATCCCCCACATGACCCTACATACTGGGTTGCTGTTAAGGAACTTAAATTAATTTACCATAATGGGTATATGTGGTAAATAAGGAGAGTGCGTCGGAATGCAGGCCTGTGTTTTTCAGTGAAAACAGGCGTTTTTTATGCGTTTCTAGAGTTAAATTCACCAAAAAAAACATACACCCATATTCTAAATTGTTT
>CAJNIZ010023780.1:186919-203519 GCA_905231905.1 Symbiodinium pilosum | reverse complement strand
AGGAGGACCCCCCACCCTGTAATAGTGGTATAATAGAAATACAAGATCACCCTAAGATAATCCTTATTATCCATAATAGTCACTATTACTGGGTGGGGGGTCCACCTAAGTTATACCTACCAATTAAGGGGTACTTACTACTAAACTGTAGGTTATTGGAGCCACAGGTAAGCCATGGAAGGCTTGAACACCTATCATGTATTGCCAACTCTCAAACAGGCGGCTCAAAAAAGTGGGTGGGGGGGGTGGGGTGGGTATGCCTTTGTTTGCGGGGGGCTCGGGGGGGATAATCATAAGAGTTCTAGTAAGTTGCGGGGCGCAAAACTAAACCTGCAAGGTCGTTGAATCATGCGGCGAATATTAAGGCGGAAGCACTGCCGGTCATGGTCAAGCTGTGGATGAGGGAAACCTTGAATCATCCTAAGCCCCCTAAGTCCTGAGACTTGCGACAGTTAAGAGCTCTACGAGTAGGTGGTTTCAGCTTTCCTCCATCAACAATGGACATGACAAATGTCGTCACTTCCTGCTAATGCGCCCAGGGTACACTTCGATGGTGGAGCCGTTCACAGGGTCGCTAGCATCGATCCAGGGTACTACTTGAGCGTGCGATAAGACTGAGTCCTACGCCACTGGAATTGTGCACCTACCTAGGAGTTTCGCTACATACATTACGTCAGGAGCCCACAGAGGGGGAGAGTAAGGGTCCTCTCTTGGGTACGGTAGGAATCACTTAAAAACCTTCTGGAGCATAGTTTCAAGACTTTACAACCAAATTTATGTACCGTAGTGCTATCTCATTCACACATTGGCTATTCAAGCCGGCAATCTCAAACCACGAGGACTTCACCCTAAGAAGTCTCCCACACACTTAGGATCTTCTAATAAGGTAATTAATTCCCAGGGCCTAGGGTGAATCAGGTTGTACAAGATTTTCTCCATCCACAGTAGGGTCAGCTGTGGAAGCAGCCGCAGAGACCTCACAGACCCTTCAGATGCACGGGGCAACGGCCCGAAAACCGTCCACCCACAGCCCGCGCACCCTAGAGTCCTAAGCCTAAACTACCCTCAAGTTTCCTAAATGGTAATTTTCCATACATGGTGGACCCCAAATTGAACACCAGTGTATTATACTCCTGTTTTGTGATTATAGGGACAAGTTATGGAACCGCCCAAATCTGAAAGTCCAATATCATGGGAACAAACTACAGTAGGATTTACAGTAGATTAGATTGGCTCTCATAACCCAGAAGAGGAATTAGGGTCTGTAGCATAATCTGCTGTAAATTCCACTGTAAACAATTTTGTTGACAATAGTTTCTGAACCCTAAACCCTAAACCCTCAATTTCTTGAAACAACCCGTAGTTGACCGCAGGCTCCTGGCTGCAAGCGCTGTTCCCACGAATGCTGTAGGATGCTTGGGGCAAGAGCCTGCCGCACACTAAGCGCTAAGGTCTATAGGGTTTAGGGTTTAGGGCTTCTTCCACGAACATGGAACTGGGATCAAGCCCCATCTGGTGCTCGCAAGGATTTCAGAATGAGGGTGTAGAGTTTGGGCAGTCTGGCTGTCCCTATCTAAACCCCAAATCCCAAACCCTCAACCCTGAAGCCTGCACCCCATACACCGTTAACCCTGAGCCCGAAACCCCTGGGATGAAGGTCTTCAATGTCTGGAGGCCCAGCAGCTTAGGGCTTTGTGTTGGAAAGCTTAGGCCTTGGGGTTCAGGATTTAGGTTTAGGGCTTAGGGTTTGGAGTTTAGGGAATGGTGTTGGGGGCTTCGCAGATTCAGGTTCAGGTCTCCTGGACCGCACAACTAGGAAAACAGTGGTCCAAAGCCAAAAACAAATTCGGCATACATTTGGGCTCCAATTAAAGGTTTTGGGTTGAGGAAGATCAGGGAGTCACCAAAGTTCCACGGCAAAGGGTTTAGGGTTTAGGGGTGAGGGTTTAGGGTTTAAGGTTTAGGGTTTAGGGTTTAGGGTTTGAGAAGTAGTGACCCCAAGCCGATACTCAAGGACATATACGAATCACATGATGGGGCTGGCCCTGAACCCAAACCCCTAAACCCTAACCCCTAAATCCTAAGCCCTTAACCCTAAACTTCCTAAACCCTATATCAGGTCTTGGGTTTAGGGATTCAGCTTGTCGCCTTTGCCGGATGCCGCACACACCGATCCCGCAATATGATACATGTGGGTGGTTGTCAAAATTATGGTCCATTTTTGGGTACGCATAGGGTTTATAGGGGTGTATAGGGTTTATAGGGATTATAGGGTTTAGGGTTTAGGGGTCAAAATTATGGTCCCTTTTTGGGTCCCAACTATAATACGGCACCCATTATTTAGGGTACCCAAAAAGGGACCAATATTTTGACAACCACCCATGTCACATTTAGACTACCATGTGTTGCTACAACCAATATTCAGATTGAGGGGGAGAGGAGATACTTAAGTACAAGGGCAAGCACTCCCTGTGCAACCCTTTCGCCGGGCAACCGGGTATGCACTGACGGAATATCATGGGAGGCATAGATAAGCAAAAAGTGAAAGATGCGTTAACTTTCCTTATAAAAAGTCCTTTGGGTAGACTTCCTTCCTTGTAGATGGCAGCTGAACAAGGCCCCTATTATGATGAGCCACAGCCTCCACGTAATGTCCTGGGCCACAGACTGCGCCGCCACGAACCGCGCTTGATTCAGCCTTCACTGGGAGTAGATGACAGTTCCTCAAAACTGGGAAGCTCTGAGGACCCTGCAGATTCATGGGGGTTGTAGAGGAAGTATGGGGGACCCTTGTCAGGCATTCTGTCGGAATCATACTCCAAAATCAGATGGGTCATAGTACAGTAGATAACAAAACCTTGCATGACCGTAAATCTGTCTGGTACTACAGCAATCATGGTATACAGAATACCTAGGGTGTTGTAGCACTTGTTCTATCAACAGTAGGTTGTCGTTACGAAGCCTACTGCAGATCATGTTGATCCTGTTATCTCGGAGGGTTTAGAGCTTGGGGCTGTGGGTTTAGGGTAGTGGGAGGTTATGGCCGGTATCCCCTTCCCTTAACAATAAAGCCCGCCCTCGTCTACTAAGCATTCCACCCAAGACGCGTATACATATATATATATGCATACGTATATGTCTACAGATATAGTCGCACTATGTTGGAAAAACCACAATGGTAGTTCCCATGTTCTTTTGCATTATCCTAATATATCCCAAATATATACTCTATACATCCCCCCCTTATATTGAGGGGTGCAGGTCTGGGAGGGGATCACTAGGTCTCAGGCTTCCCAGACAGGCATGGAAGTCTACGTGGCTCTCTGCTAACGTGCGCGTTGAGGAGCTTGCACTGTTTCTGTAGCATTTAGGGGGAATGTAATGTAGAAGGGTGGGTCTTAGATGGTAGAACTAGTGTATGTATGCCTTTGTTCAAAGAATTGGAGCTCTAAAGCCTCAAGGCCTAAAGCCTTAGCCGCGAACCCTAAAACCTTAACACTGCGGGGGTTGTGGAATCTCAAAGGCCATGGGGTGCGTAGGCTTGCATATGCTTACTGGGGTTCGTAGGGAATTAGGGGTTATGTTCCCCTATTCCCTAATAACCACAACAAGTATACGCCTACAAAGAAATGCCTCTTGTGCAGAGCGAACTAGGGCTTTCAGATAGGGATGTAGGATGCCAGGCTAAGGTTTTGGAACTTTGGGCTTATGGTTTGGGCTTCGGAGGGGAGCTATGAGGCGAAGATGTACAAGTCAGTCTTGCCCCATGGAAAGGTTTGGGGTTTGCATTGGATTCAAGACATCAGGTTTCGGGTTAGGGGCTTTGCGGCGGAAGAGTGAAGCGAACAGACCTAACTCACCATTAGGGGGTTGGAGGTATTTACTCTACCATGGTTCTTTGAGGGTTGTCATATTCCCATTTCTCAAGCTTCCATATTTCCAGCAGCCTCATGAACCCAACATGCTGGCCCCGAATGCTACATAAATTTGTGGCCTAGAGGGTACGCAAGCAGAATGAGATCTTCATTTTGAAGACCCAAAAAAAACTTCGCCAATCCTTCCTAGAGGCGCCAACATGGTATGGCACCTCCCTGAACCCTAATTCCTGAATCCGCCATCCTACACATTAAACTCCACACTCACTCTCAGGGTCCGTGTGTCTAAATGATGGATAAATGGGGCCCAAATTGCCGGGGTCAGAATTACGTACGGTTTAGGTACTTACTGTAACCAAAAATGGAAACTCACGGGTTAGTGTTTAGGGTCTCGCTGTTGGATTTAGGGTTTAGGTCTATGGCTTAGGGCCCTTCATTTGTAAATGCTAAGTAAGCCCGAAACCCAAGTCGCAAACCCCACACTTGAGGGCTAAATCATTGTGCACTATTTCATGGACACAAACCCTAAACCCTAAACATTACGGAAAATCCAATACTGACTTTAAGAAGAAGTCTCTACCAACTCTCCAAAAGTTCTGCCAAAAAAAACGCAGAATAGATTACATGGCCCGAACCACCTCGAACTAGTCAAGCAGGTCATTATTCTACATACTTTGGGGGGGGTTCCGGAAGGCCGAATCCTACACCCTGAAACCCTAAAGCCTAAACCCCTCAAGCCTACAGAGCCTAAACCCTCATGATGAAACAAAACTTACAATGACTTGGCGGTCCCGACTTTTTTTCCTCCTTCTATAACTCCGTAATCAAAATCAAGAAAGGACCCAACAACCTAACGTACTAAACATCCTACCCTAAGCTCTAAACCCTTTTGCGCTAAACCCTAAACCCTTATCCTACGCGCTCCCCTGTTAGGTGACTGAGCCTGCCAGGGTCTGTCGCGCGAGGGCAGAGCCTGAGTCTAGGGATCCCTCGAACATGGCCCAGGATTGGGATATGGGATTTAGGATTTAGGGGTATATAGGGCTTTGCAGGGATATATAGGGATATCAAATGAATGTAGTCATCTTTTTAAGGGTTGTGCGGAGACTCTCCCTGCCTAGGGATTCCAAAGAAGTTTTGAGGGTTTATGTGCGGATTTTTAGGGATATATATAGAGATGTGTAGGGGTATCTAAAGATATGTATGATGTAGTCCTAGGGCTTCAGTGCCCAATGCAT
Source organism: Symbiodinium pilosum (assembly GCA_905231905.1). NCBI lineage: Eukaryota > Dinophyceae > Suessiales > Symbiodiniaceae > Symbiodinium > Symbiodinium pilosum. The sequence goes on along the minus strand of CAJNIZ010023780.1, from coordinate 198,406 downwards.
GTCTAAAAATCAGAACAACATGAAATGGAAAGTGGGTGGAAGGACCAAATGATTTGAAACATTGCGTTGGGGTATATTCTGCGCAAGTGATATGAGGACTACGTATGCGGAAATAGTCTTGGCAATTATTCAGGCCTCTACATTAAGCGCTGGCTTTAAGGGTTTAGAGCTTCAGGTTTGGGCATTGGATGTAGGGCAGCGAGGCTTTCGATCGGGCTTTGGATTGAGGATTCTAGGTGCTTTGACATGTGCATCACGCTGAAGACGGTTCTGGGGCTTTAAGGCCTATGGGGCATGAGGATTGGGATTCAACTGCAGGAATGCAAGTTGCACTATGACTAGGTAGGTATATTACGAAACACTCTTGTCTTCTACAGCGGCAACAATAAGGGACGAGACGATGCCTTCTAATGACAGCTTGGGATTTCCCTGCCAGGCATCACCACAATATAGAGAAGTCCGCACACTAAGCGCTTGCTCGCCCACGTTTCAGCAACCGCGACAAGTAAAGAAAGACATGCAAGGAAATGCGACTTGGGCAGGGGCCTTTCCCACTCAGTGCACAACCCATCCCATCACAACCCAATATAAGCCCACCGCAGAACGCCTCGATCAGCAAGGAATTCCGAAAACTATTGAGGTTACGCCTGTGAACAGCAGGTTCTACTAACGCTGCACGTGAAGGAGATGACTAGTACGTCTTCATGCGTTGAGGAAGGGCTATATAGCAACGTAGAAGCGCTTGCCTGAAAGATCTCCTTTGGAAACATGAACACTTCAAGCGTGCGTGCCGTGAGATATGTTCAGTCCTTCGCCGATCCGCGAATCCGAAGGGAAAAACTTAAGCCGTAAAACCCTCTTACCCCAAACTCTACTCCCTACATCCTACACCCTATACCAGGTAGGTATAACATGAAACGCTAGTGTGACCCATAAAGGTAACGGAGGCTACGGGACGATTCCTAAGGTTTAGGGTTAAGGGTTCTGCCTACCTTGAACCCTCATACCATCCTCCTCAAAGCCTAAGGGATGAGCCCTGAACTGAATATTTGACAAGATTATTCGCCAAGATTATAATCCCCCTTAAGTAGATAGAATATGTCTTTGGGTATATTATAATCGGATCCCTAAACCCTAAACCCTAAACCCCGAAACCCTAAACCCATATTCTACCGGGACTTTATCTCCTCAGAGTTGTCCTGATATACAACTCATTTCCTAATTTTCAACCAAAGGTCTGCTGAAATTATTGAAGCCCCTGCATTCTACGAGCTATGGTCTAAACTCTGTAAAGGGGTGTATATAGGGGACGATTCTAGGGCTTCTTAAAGGGGGATACTAGGAGTTTAGACTATAGCTCATATGACTCCTAAGACACCAAAAACTGCTTCACAAAGACTTTTTTCGTCCGACGATCCATCTCTGACTCCATGTACGCATATATTCCCTGCAGCCCCCGAAACGAAGCAACACAGAAACTGAGAAAGAAGAAAACCCTAAAGCCCTATACACCTCCGTTCAAAATGTCCCAACAGGCCGAGATCCTAAAAGAGTCGACACTTTCAATCCAACACCCCAACCCACGATGTCCACAGCCAGATTTTGCCGTACCAGCTGCAGATTCTCACACTTGGAGTTGGTGAAGTCAGGCTCTTGGACTAGGCTATCTCTTGCAACCTGCAGGAATGAGCTGGCTGGTCAAGGATGGTGAGGACTATGCTGCAAGGCCTCCGGCTTGGGAAGGGGCTTAGGGTTTAGGGTTTAAGGTGTACATGCCTTAAGATCAGGATTGCATCTATAGGGATTAGAGCTCTTGGGGTCGGGCCCAACATTGCAGGTTCGGGCTTGGGGGTTGAGAGGTTTAAGGTTCAGGGTTTAGGGGGACTAGTGAAGCCATTCTATTCGGGCTTTCGCCTTAGCCTGAACCACGGCCCTGAAAAGCCCTTCACCTGTCGAAATGGGCTGCTTACGTCAGCACTTGGGAGATTCTCAAGATACTGCCCTAGGTTCCCCAGTACCCCCTGAATAATAAGGGTACCCTTGTTCCTAATATTCAGCTTTAAAAAGAAAGGAAAAAAGGGTACTACTGAGGTACCTAGTCTCAGAGTAAAGACCGTAAGTTAGATACTCCTGCCGGGGTAGCTGCAGGACGATTTTTCACAGGGTACAGTTACCCCCCGTGCCCAAAACAGACCCACGATTTTAGCTTGTAGGGCCCCATCTGTCCAAACCGAAATTCTCGGGGGCAGAGCAGTACCCCATTTGCCAACGCTGTTCAACCTTGAGATCCGCAAGTTCAAGCCCCAATTGCTGCAGTAGGGGTACCATTTGGCAGGGTCCCCAGAATAAGGATTATCCTATTTCGGGTCTGTATTGGGGTCCCTCCATTTGTGTGAAACTACCCAGTCAAGTGTAGGGGCATGCCTGATTGGCAGAGCTGTTTTGTGTTGAATACACCTCTAGTAGAATGATTCTTTATCAGCTCCCCAAGGCACGCCTGAAACTAAATTTAAACACGAGAGCCTCAAGACCGAAAACATCTAAGTCGTGACACCTTGAACATACAATACTCACAGTCCTAAACCCCCAAACCCTACAACCAACCCCTAAACTCTATGGATCCTAAACCTTTGACCCGAAATCACAAGACCCAAGCCCCATGCCAACCCCTAAATCCTAAACTCTCTGCTTAGTGGTGGTTAGTAGGGAATATTACGGGATATATCAAATAGGGATTATGTAGGGATTATATTCCCTTATTTCCCACTTACCCCCCGAAAGTAAATACTAGAATAGTCTTTATAACCCCTACATCACCTCATATTGTCCCTGTACTACCCTAAACCCTAAACGCTAAGCGATGGAGAGAGTGACCTGCTTCCCTTCCCGGAGAGCTCGGCTTTCGTGAAGCAAGGCGGCCGCCCAAAGCCCTTAACCCGAGCGCTGGGGATTGAAGATGTAGGGTCCAGGATTCAGGACTTAGAGTTTCGGATTTAGGGTTCAGGGGGACCAGGATTCAGGACTTGAGGGTTTCAGATTCAGGGTTTTGGATTGGGGTTCAAGGGTTAGGGCTTAGGATTCAGGAATTTGGATTCAAGGGTTCAGGATTAGGGAAATGCTTGGGGGTTTGGAGGGCTTCTGGTCCGAGTACGAAATGACTGGGTCTAAGTACCCAAATGATACTAATCAAGCAGACCCAACTGCAGTCATGTAGAATTTTCCAAAAGTTCATATATATATATATGTAGATGCTTGGACAGTTTGGGTAAGATCATGTCAAGAGTTATCTTTTTTTTCTCCGGGGCTCGGGCGCAGCGCCGCCATCATCATCGCCATCATCATCATCATCATCATCATCGTCGTCGTCGTCGTCGTCGTCGTCGTCGTCTTCATGTTCATCATCACCACCATCATCATCATCAGCATCATCATCATCATCATCAACAACATGGTCAGCATCATCATAACCATCATCATCATGATTACAATCATGGTCATCATCATCAGCATCATCACCGGGACGTGGGGATCTTCCAGCAAGGGGTGCCCTTGTATGTCCCGCATGCAAATGACTCAAGGTAACACACGAAAACCTTCCATGGGGGCTCTATGGCTTCCGGTCTTCCTTCCCTTCCCTCTGCGCAGTGCGAGGAGAGCATGTCGCGACATTGCCCCAAGCTCATATTTGCGGCGTCCAGTCTCTGAGCACCGTTATTAAGGTGAGAGGTCTGTTGCAGGTGGTGCATGGGCAAGGAACTTCATGAGTCTGGCACTGTTAAGCTTACTCCCGACGAACATTGGAATCTAAAAGAAGTCCCTTCCTAGACCACTTCCGCTTTTTACCACAAAACTACAAATCTAGATTCGCCTGGAAAAAGGAGGCAGATTCCTCAGTCTGATGGCGCTGAGCTCCCGGCAGCACAGCATGGAACAAGCTGCACTTGTTCATGCAGAGGCCGACCCTATGCGGGTAACCCAGGTAACCTAAACTGTCAAGCCCCGGTCCTATGGTGGATGGAGGAAATTTTTTGCTCGCTTGAGATCACCAATATACTGTAGGTCCAGTAGGGTAGAAGGTGCATAGAGTGGTGCAAGATTTCCTCTGGCGGAGGTATCTACCTAAGGAGGACTAAAAAGGTTATGCGAAGAGTCGGGAGGGTTATCAAGCAACGCACGTTGGCTGCCCCAAGTCCCGGTTTGAGACGAGCAGCTGCAGTAGATTTGAGACTGAGGCTTCGCCTTTACACTCCCCCAAACTAACACGCAACCCCGTATACACCCCCCTTGGCAGTAGTTTGCACACGGCCCTTCTTGGGGCTGCATTTGTGATTGTGTGGAAGCTTTTTCAATCCAGGGGCTGCAGGACTAAGGTTTGGCCTTCACAGCTTTCGGGCCACAGCCAAAAAGAAGATCAAGTCTTGTTGTTCAGCGTTTGTAGCGATAGCTGGTCCGATTTGTGCTCTACTTGCATGTCTCAAGGTCGCATCGAGGACTGCGTCCTATAAAGGCCAGAAATCAGGAATTGACAACAGGGTGCCACCGGGGGGCTCAATCCGGGGAAACCTGCAGAGTCCCGTTCGTAAAGCTTGACAGCCTAAACCTGGTGGAAGCAACGATGCCAACCACGTAATAATAATACTACTACAAAGAATAGTAGTAATAATAGTAATACTAACAGAAGTAGTAATGATAGTAATAATAGTAATAGGACGAATAATCACAAGCATACTAATACTGTTCTAGTCTCCCTCCTCCTCCTCATCCTCATCCCCGCCTCCGCTTCCTCCTCCTCCTCACTCTTGTTCGGTCCTGAGCACCTACGTCGAAAATAACTTACTGCTTCTTAGTAGGCAATAAGGGCATCTACTATATAGGGATTATTAGTGTTGTAGGGTTTAGGCTATATTCCCTCATTCCCTACTAAGAACCCGTAAGATAATCTTGGGGCCTAGCAACGTGAACATCACCAGCAGGGCCAAGAGCGTGAAAGCCCTAGCGCTCTGACCTCCTCGCGAAGCTACAGGGCCCATGCCTTCATTTATGATCTCTCCAAAAGAAGACCGTACATATACATATGAGCTAGTGTCTAACTCCTAGTATCCCCCTTAATAACCCCTATAATGGTCCCCATATAATCCCGTAGCTCATATGTTTATACACAGAAAAAACACATGATTGGATGCTACATCACATACATGAGTATAACCGAATGTTTCAAACTTAATCATGACAGGAAGTTGCATGAGGTGCACAGCAGACTCAAACAAGACGGCAATGAAGAAGCCAAGCATTGGGAGTATAAGGGTTGTAGGGGTCTTATTGGAGTTATAAAGGAGAAAATGTAGGGGTTTATATGGGGGTTATATAGGGGCAATATTATATGCATCTTAGCTCAGCAATTATAACGCTTCCAAGAGGAGATTCCCTAAGTGATCCGGATCGTTCATCATATGATGACCAAGAGCCCTTCAAAACTCTAGCAACACCAAAATATCCTAACTAGCCCGATGTAAAAACCTGAATCCTGACTTTCGAGCGCGCCTTTTCTAGTGCTGAGCTGCGGGTGCTTCTCCAGGAACCTCCTGCTGTTGTGGTTCCGGGCATTACTTGTCTGGGGTAGGCGTAACAATGGGAAACATACGGGTGCATGAGGATTGGCATCGTAACATCAAAGCTCAAGGGCCTAAGGGTAAGAAAGGATCGTCTTAACCCTGTGCTTACTTGCAGAACCTACTTTCCAAGGAGCTACTCCCAAAATCTTCTGATATAGCCACCCTCTAGATGGACAACAATCCACAAGGGTCCCTTTTGCCAGGTTTCAGTTTGTGGGGCCGTTGCTTTCCCAGCCTCAGACGTCTGATGCATGACACACCTAATACATGGCACACCCAACCCCCAAGGCTGACCCAGCTGGCACACTGCAATGCTCCTCTTTTAGAAGGTCCTCATCCGGCATGACCTGGCCGTTGAGATTGGAAACCGTTTTGCTTCAGACGCGAAGTTTGGGCTTTCTTGAAGCTTCAAGGGCTTTCTTCTTCGGTCTAAGCCCCAAGCGCCAAACCCTTAGACCCATTCACCGAAATATCCTGAAGCTCAAACCTTGGATTTGAGTGACACACAAATAAAGTTAGTCCCTCCGACAGTTATACATTCCTTTTTATCATACATGCCACCAATATAGAAGCGTTCTATGACGGGGTGAGTATTGATGATTAGGGGGTGGGCGTTCGCTCTTAGGGAGAAGGGATTACGTGGAGAAGACACCTGAATGAGCGAATGGCTTGCCTGAAAGAAATGAAGGCGGGAATCCCAGAACGCAGGGCCTGGGTTTAGGGCTTAGGATAATTTTGGTGTTTGGTGATAAGTGATAAGACAGCTACCATGCTTGGAACAGAGTTCTGATGCAAGCATGACATCTGTCTTATGAAAACCTCCTCTCATTTTACACAAGCGTCCGTGCCTCTTAGGGGGTTTTCGTCGAATAGGCCCGTACGTACGATCCCTCCTCCCCCCTATATGAACCGAGCTTCCATTTCCTCCAGCTGATTAATTTGGCCCTTAGACTCCTCAACCACTAATAAACCCTAAATCCTAAACCCTAAACCCTCAACCCCTAAGTTCCAAAATCCTGAAACCTACTTGGAGGGTCAGGGGGACTTAGTAAGTAGGTTAATAACCCATATAACCCACAGAGTAACCCTAAATATCCCCAGAATTAACCTACATACTAAGTCCCCCTGACCCTCCAAGTATGTAGCCACCCTAGCCCCTTTTTTCAGTTCAAATGAAGCCCTGAATCAATCTGTTCATCCTTTCGGGGCGATTCCCAGCACATACCATGAGCTTCTGTGGCGTAGGGTTTAGGGTTTGGGGTGTTGGATTTAAGGCTTGGAACTTAGGCTTGAGGGTTAGGGCTTGAGGGTTTCGGGCTTAGGATTTAGAATTAGAAGCTTAGCATGTAGGTGTTGGTGTCTAGGATCTAGTGTTCAGGGATGAAGGTTAGGGTTCGGGAAGCACTTAACATGACTGAACAGCCTGAAAAAATTAGACTTTCTGGTGGAGCAGACTTGGTAAGATCTCGGAGCATTGACATCTGTGAGTCTGTGAGTCTTATAGGACTTGCAGCTTGTATATGAGCCAGTCTAAACTCCTAGGATCTCCCTTAGTAACCTGTATAGCAGTCCCCTATATAATCACGTATAAAACCCCCCTGAGCCTCTTAAGGAGTTTAGACCATAGCTTACATGGCGCAGCTTTTCTTTGATTACCAGCTCGCCCCTGAACCCCTACTCCCCCTACTGTGAACTAGGAGGAACCCTCGCAACTGCGACCCCGAATGTCCTGCCCAACCCCTCCCAAAAGTAGGGATACCTTTGAAAAGGATATAGGGGTTGCATAGGGATATATAGAGTGTAGGGAGCTCTTACAGCTGTAAAGCCGAAAGCCTGCATTCCCAACTCCCCTACCGTAAATCATTCGCGTGTGCATTGCATTTACTATTTTGATTTCCATGCTCGGAGTAATACATCCCTTTTTCACCACACCCCCCAAATTCCTGACCTCACCGATGTCCAAGTGGAGGTTCTTGCCTCGGGATTTGGGCTTTATAGGTTTAGTGTTTAGGACTTTATCCTAAGATTAAGGCCCATGTCTTGAACTACTTGGCATTGCCCTTGCTGGCGGCGCGAGGCCATTGTAGTTGTTTTGAATGCAAACCTTCTTTGGCATTCATGTTCACAGTTCAAGACATGCGTGTATATATATATATATACATATAGATATAGAAATAGATGTGTATATATATATACACGGATGCAGGGAAACACGTACACATGATGTTTTACCATTCTGTTCCAATATAGCCACGGCTTCTCAAGCTCATGCGCATGCGACTGTCAAACCTTCAACACCTATAGTCACCTATAGGTCCAGGCCAAGACAGAAAGCGGTCTCAGTGCTGGGATATGATTACACATATGTATGTCATCTGCCTGATTGGGTTTTAGTGTGAGAAATGAAAGTCATTCTCGCAATGGCACAAAGAAGGTAGAGCATCCAGCTCAACATACCTGCTGCCGCGGGCCTCCGATAAGGATGCACAAGATGCAGATACCCACAAAAACTTCTTGAACCAACCCTTCCTTGAGTGACGTCTCAATTGACGTCAGCGCTTAGTAATCCTCGACCTCAAAATCCATTTTCGGAGCATTGCGGCCCTAAACGCCGACCCTCAACTGCCAGAATCCCCTCAAATCGAAACTGTACATGGTAGTTTCCCAAAATAAGGGAACCCCAAAAAGGACCCCAATATACTATAGTCCTTTATGCTAGGGAACCCCAAAAAATACCCCCAATTTCGGGAAACCCCCAAATCCTTTCCGAGTGCTTGGCACAAACCCTCCAGCTCCCAAGCCTGCTCACTGCTTTTTGGGCTGGCGAGGTGGGTTTAGGGTTACGGGTTTAGGGTTTAGGGTAACTAGGGGTACCTTATAGGGGTTTATCTAGGGGTATTCTCGCTCTACATTGGGTTTAGGGCTTAGGGTTTGCCAAAACTAGGGGTGCCTTATAGGGGTTATATAGGGGTATGCAGGCTCTACATAGGGTTTAGGGCTTCGGGTTTCCCAAGACTAGGGGTACCTTATTGGGGGTCCGTAGAACAAGAAGTGAAGGACTATAGTGTTTTCGGGGTCTGTATTGGGGTCCCCCGATTTAGGGAAACTACCAGTTCAGGCGGTGGGTTAGGGTTTAAAGCATAAAGCATTAATTCGAGCCTAAAGCCTAAACCCTAAACATCAAGGAGAGAGTTCATTTAGGGGGCTTTACTTCTGGTTCACGCTGTCTGCCAATTGGGGTAATACCCCCCAATAATGGAGGATCAAATGGAAAATGAAATGGAAGCTGGGTTTGGTGACGCTTATAGGCTAGGGTTTGATTGTTAGTTTATCAACGTGTTCAGGCTTGGGATCTAATGCTGGCGTGCATTCTTGCGCAGAATTACCCAATTTACACAAGTTGTGTAGAGAAGGAAATACAAGAATATCAATGCAAACAAAAATGTTGACACAATTGGTGAATGTCAGAAGTCGCCGTAACGTCCCGAAAAGTATGGGAGCTTTTGTGTCGACCACGAGAGATTCTGTCCTGGCGTTATTCCAAGGCTGCACGACAGAGGGGAAGTTATACCGAAATGAGAGAGGTAGCAAGCATCCAGTTCGTAGACCTGAGCATTGTCTGAGCAACTCTGTTGTACAAAAACGGGGCAGAAAGCAATGCGCAAACAAACACCGGTCAACACATGGCACTTCCAGCTTTTTTCTCGCACGATCCCTGTGTTTGCGTGTGCGGGGTCATGCGAACTACAGTAGTAAGGGATAAGCATCCAGTGAAACGAGCATCGAACCCCATTTCGCCCATGTTTACACGGACAGGATCTGTTCGCGACCTCTTGTGGGACTCCATGTCGGCTTGGGTGAGGGTGCGCGTACGAATGAGGAATGGATCCCTTAGCCCCTCAATAATGTAGAGCTTCCGTTAAATTAGTCCCTATATAGCCACGTACGCATAAAAGAGTTTCCCTTATGAGGTAGCCCTTATATAGTCCCTCAAGAGTCCCTATATAGTCCCTCACTGATATGGAGTTTCCGTTTTCTTTTCCATTGCAGAATTTCCTGCTAGCCAGAGGCAAGTCATGCACCCATGTGCTGCGGATGGTTCTCTGCCTGCTTGGCTTGTATTACAACTTCAAGCCAGGGCTGCTATTGTTACGACTCTTCTTATCATTTTACAACGCCACACTATTCCTAGTAATCCTCTTATCACTTCTGGTTTTTAGTACGACATTATATTACTGCTTCGGGCGGCTTCCAAATACGGCCCTTTTTCATGATGTTCTTCACAAATGCTGTGCCAAGAGCTGCCAACATGTAATCGTAGACTAAGCCTTAGACCCTTAATCCAAAACCCCTAACTCTTCAGACGTCGGCATTGGTGTGGTCATCTGTGCCTGCACTGTGGTAAGGTAAAAGGTTCAGCGGTAACAGAGCTTGACGCTCGAAATGTAAAGTTACTATGCCGGAAGTGATTTCAGCATCCCTAATCACTAACCCCTAACCTCAGGGGATTGCCTGGGCTACGTAGGTTATCGGCAGCATGGTAGTTTCCAAGAATAGCGAGCCGACGGCATCCCTAAAAATTGCGAGTCAGGAATTGGCCTACTGGTGCTTAAGGGGGAGTTGGGGAGTGAATGTAAGTATCATTATAGGGGTATATATGGGGATTATATGAGATTAGTATAGGGATCCACTCCCTGAATCCTAGACTCTATACCCCAAAACCCTTATCCCCATACCCTATTATAGCTAGGTTCCCCAGTAACCCCTTTATAATAAGCTACTGGGGTACCTAGATAGGGATCCACTCCCCCACTCTCCCTGAAGCACCAGTAAGTTGGACAGCAGCCTCCGGCAGCACCACCAAAGGCACTTCACGCTCAGTGCCCGGTTGGATGATACCAGCGAGGCCAAGACAAGCAAAACCTCTCCTTGGATTTTGGGGTTTAAGGATTTAAGGATTTAGGGTTTTAGGGTTTTAGGGTTTAGGGTAAAACCTGACGCTAAAACTTATCTTTGGATTCTGGGAACAGATCTTTTTGTTTTTGCCTACACTGCGCAATTGCCAAAAAGCAAGGCCAAGTATCATGAAGCCAGGCACTGACCACAGCAGCCATGGGCCAGAGAAATGGGTTCTTCCCCAATTACAAAGAATATGTTGGACAAGTAGGTCAGGATAAGAAAGGCAGAGAAAACAATGTAGCCGACTTTGCCACACACCGGGCGCTTCGCAACGAAGTACCATGAAAGGAAAGTACCTGTAAACGACACCAGGGACTGCAACGCGATCCAGTTCAGCGAAATCTTGACCGGCCCCAGAATGGATAGCAAAAGCTGCAACGCTTTCTCAGCCAGGTGCAACGTGGCTGTCAACATAGTCCACCTGACCCGCGCGACGTGGCTCTTTGGCAACAGCTTGAAACACTGCCAAGAACAGAAGAACTTGTCGAGTTAATTTTGCAAGTTCTCTGCGTTTAGGAGCCCTCAATGCAAGTGTGCTAACATTGACATTCAGATAGCCATGCTGAAGCCCAGTCGCCGAACAAAGAACTCTTGCCAATCTGGTGGGTGAAGAGTCAGCATCGTGGATGAATCAAATCTTGAGCTCAGCAGCAAGCCCATTACTCTTGGCAAGGATTTCGCGGCGGGGTCCCCTCGCTTTGTGCCATGGCTCTGCAGGTGTAGAGACAGAGAGAGAGGGAGGGAGAGAGAGAGAGAGAGAGATATATATATATATGTATATGCATATATATATATACATATACATATACCCTATATACTATAGTAGTTTCCATCTTCTTTTCTATGATCCCTATATATATCTATATATATAACCACCAAAGGAAATCCCTCAGAACGTTCTGATCCCTATATACTA
>CAJNIZ010023780.1:164943-179289 GCA_905231905.1 Symbiodinium pilosum | reverse complement strand
GTTTAGGGCTTGGGTTTAGGGTTCAGGTTCAAAAGGAGTATACATTGGGTACTGTCCCCGCCCCCCCGACTCAGCAACATTTGCATAATAATTATCCGATAAGTAGTATGTATAGGCTGTAATACTACACCAAGTGTACGGCGCTACAGGTGCAGAGGGGCGCAAAAAAGTCTAACGTCCACAGTCGGGGTCCCTCGCAGTCTGATAGCTTAGCGTTTATTCATTTATTCCAAAAATGAGGGGTGAATGGAAAGGGGCTAGGGAGGGTAGGTTTCACGGTTGGGAGCGACGTCTTTTGCAGGCTTAGGGAAGGGGTCAAATTTATTTTCACAAGCTGAACACCTCTTCATCCCTACTGTCCCCCTTGCGTTGGATCGCTTCAAGATGCCTTGCCTCGTAAACCCACAGGAAGCCAATACCGCACTCCTTTTTCAGGGTACCTGTTTTGTATATAAAAGATACTAGACATAAAGTTAGGTAGCCTGTAAAAGAGAGGTAGGGTATGGGGATCTGGGAAGTGTCTCCGTCACATGAATTTCTTGAATCTGTTGCCGCTGGGCCTTGGAATTGCAGACCCTGAGGTCCCAATGCTTTTTGAACTCCTGATCACTAACTATAAAACTCATAGTTTCCATTTTCTTGTCCATTATCCCTGTAGCCCCTGTATTACCCCTACATTAAAGTAGTTTCCATTCTCTTTTTCATCATCCCTACATCCTCCCTATATAACCGCTATACTGGGCAGGCAGAAGGTCGGCTTAAGCAGCCTGAGGACCGTCCATGGATGGTGAAAATCGGATTCTTTGCCCTTAGATGTATAGTCCCCTTAAGTAGATAGAATGAATGTGCGGTATATGGGGATCTTATGATAATATACTCAAAGCCATATTCTATCTACTTAAGGGGGACTATAGAGTTGCTAGTTGGGAGACGTGCCCCGAATCCGCGTATGGAAGCTGACGTTCCCCCACAATGGCTGTTGTGATTCCCTCTATACACACGTCTGCAAGTTGAAGCTGCCTACTTGCTGCCGCTAATGCTGCCGAACTGGAAAAAATCACGCAAGACGAGAGCACACCCGAGCGGAAATCCCTTCCCCCAACCCCCAGCCCCTAATAACACCCCCCCCGCCCCGCCCCAACATAGTATCATGACGTATTGGAGGACATATTTGTTATTCGGGGGTGAACGGGGTCACTATTGGCGGCAAGTGATTATGTAGGACTTTCTGAGCTGCGTTCTACGATTGTCCCTCAAGCATTAGCCTCTAACATGCCAAGCAGGCATGCCCACAACATGCTCAATCATTGCTACAACTATAAGAGCAATAGTACTAGATTTAGCAACTATTGCTAATGTAGAATTTGTAAGAAGAATTGTGCTACAACTTAGTATCGTGATTATAGCACTAGAAGTACTTTCATATTCCTGGTTGCGTGAAGGAATGAACGCAGGGACTTGTAGTGAGTTGGAGAGGCCGGTATACGTTCAGTTGTTTTATGGCTCAGGCGTTTACGTTTAGGATCCAGGGCTTGGGGTACAACGAATCCGTGCTGATCGCCGCATGCCAGAGAAGATGGGAATTTCGCAGTCTTCCCCCTCATCCCTAAAACATAAACCCTGAATCCTAAACCCTAAATCCTAAACCCTAAAGCCTAAACCCTAAATCCTAAACCCTAAATCCTAAACCCTAACCCCTAACCCCTCAACCCTAAACCTTCAATGGGAACCCCTCGAATCTCCTTAGAGACCCACTATGCCTCTTGCACTACAAAGCGCACCCCCACTGTGAGAAAGCACCGCGTCCAGAGTCTCCCTGTAGAAGATCATGGGTAGGAGCCCATAGAGGATGCCTTAAGAAGCAGAAGCAAAGTGTGAGGATGTGCACGAATACCATCTTGTAATAGAACGATAAGTCAGAATTCAGCAGTGCAAAGATATTAGGATGCCTTCAGAGAAGACTTTTTTGGTGGCTGGGGGACAAGCGGATGGATATCTGGTTTAGGGTGCAGGGTTTTGTCTACTGACATAAGGCACCCTAAGCCTTAAGCCCTGAATGACATTGCAGTTTTCATATTCTTTTCCATTCCCTGTTACAGGGAGTGGTGCGTACGGTACGGTCCAGGGTGTCGGATGTAGCTTGTTGTTCCCCAGGCATAGAGAACGCATCCCACCCCTTATACACCTTCAGGCAAGTGGTGCGGATTGGTGTGGAATGTAGCTTGATAAGTACAACTTATATCATCTGTTAATTCAACATGTTGCCAACGGTCCCTTCTTGACCTACTTACAGAGTTCACCGTCCGGTCAAGCAGGGTGTGGCAGTCACTGAGCTGGAGTTGGGGGTCAGAGTCCTTCAGCAATAGGAAGCTCTGGGCTGAGGGTGTAGGACTTCTAACGTTTAGGGCTGGGCTGTTTCCATTGCGCTGTTGGTTGAAAGTCTTGCATGACCTTGGTATATGGAAATCCCATAATGCTCAAAGTATACAGGGGTACTTGGGGTCAGGTAGGATTTTGAGTATCACGCGTGGTTCTTCGTGTTGAATACATCACGGTGGCTTTGTGCCCCTGCCTACACTCTGTCCCCAAACCCTACCCTAGCTAAACCCCAAACCCCAAACCTTCGGCTTCAAATTCTAAAGCCTGTACAAACCCTAAACCCTGCACCCTAAAACATGTGAGCTATAGTCTAAACTCCTCGCATCCCCCTTAGCAACTCCTATGCTACCCTCCTTTTTAATCCCCTATATAGCCCCCTTTAAGGAGTTAAGACTTTTGATTATGTAGACCCCAAACTCCGTCCCCTACTGCCTGCCCTGCGACAGACTGCAACGAGGCTTGAAGCCAGTATCTCGCTTTCTCGGAAGCGAGGGCTGCTAAACCACATCCTAGGTTCACAAGTTAACGGTTTAGGGGTTAGGGTTTTAGGGCTGGGGTTTGGGGTTGGGTTTACGGCTTGGGGATCAGGGAACCTGTATTTCAGGGTCAGGATTAGGAGTTAGATGTTAAGGTCGTCAAGGGCTTACGATTTAGGTTGAGGTGTGGGGCGTGGGTCTCAGCATGTTGAGCTTATACTGAAGGAGCCTGAAGATGTTCGCACGACTTAAGGTTAGGGTTTGGTGTACATTCCCTAAACCCTAAGCAATTGCATTAGCCGTTCCGAGACCCTGCAAAGACTTAGGCCCAAAAATTGTACACTCATCAAGGCAAACAGCAGGCTTCATTTGAGCCAGTTTGTCAAGGAAAGTCGTCTTTCAGCGCCCCTTTAAAAGTTCTGTGTTTGTTCGGGTTCTGAACGGGGTACGCTGCCAATTCCAGGTTTTGCAATAGCTACAAACTCGGAAAGGAATCAGTATAGACAAATACTCATGCTATCAGTATTCTCATCTGAGCAAGGGCTTTGTGGTAGGCGGGATGCTGCCCGCTGATGAAGCCCCCTCCACCTAGTGATAACTACTCCCCATACAAGACCATGATGTAATCGGGCGGATCTCCGCTATCAGGGTGGGGCGGTGTTTTCCTTTTAATTGGGGGAGGGTGTTGCTGGTTACAGCTCAAGGAGTGAGCTGCTTAGGGTTTGAGGATCTGATGCACCTGTTACTAAGCGGATATTGAAGGTGTAGCTACATTAGGAAACTCTGGTGTCATCTAGGGTCCAGACTAATGGTTAGACTGTAGGATATTACATGGTGGAACTTAGAATGTGACTTGTCATTTTCCCCGCATAGAAATAGGGATTGGAGGTTCAGGACTTAGGGCTTGTCTAAGGTTCAGGATTCTGGGTCTAGGGTGAGGGAGCTTTGGCACTAAGCCCCCCAGACAAGGATATTTGACATGTTATTTCTTCTCCCTTCCAGGTCTCAGTATAATACGGGGGCCTAATTAATTACCACTATCTTTCCGAGGTCTATTTGAAGTACTGCATACCATAGTGATACAAGGAATCTAGAACCGCAGTATTCGTGTCTTTTTGGGCTACTACGTTAGACTTCTCTTTCTAGACTTCAGACTTCTCTTTCTAGTGACTGTCCCGCCTCTACCTGCAAAACTGGCTTGCTGTTAGGGAACTCAAACGAAGTTACCTAATTTGGGTATGTAATAAATAATGGGGCTTCCTCATCATGGTCACTTTCTTTGACTTCCTTAATAGCAGCCCAGGAGATCCCCCAACCGCAGCAGTCATCTGCTTGCGCGGGGCGCGATGATGACGGTCGAGGCCATTGCAGCCTCAATCACTCTTGTTATGAAAACGAACGTCCATGCTTTCAGCGTAAATGGAATTCCAGACCCTGGACGCCAAAAACGCCAGAATCCTTATAAGTCAAAACCCTTAACTATGGAATGACCAAATTTCCTGCGGCTTCAGGGCTCCCCACAACAATCCTCTGTGTGACTAGATCTACTCGCTACAAAAGAGCACCCTCAACGACCTCCAAGGGTTACGTGGGAAGTGCAACAAGGGGATTCTCAGGCATTCCTATTTTGACACACAGCCGTATTGCGCAAAAACCACCTTATTCGCACAAGCAGCTGCCCCTGTCGTGAAGAAAACGTCCTGGGATAGGGTCCAGGAGCCCAGAACAGTTGCCAGCGCGATACCTGTCCTCTTGGGATACATGTTGTGGATCACTCGTGCTTCAAGAAGGAGAAGGGCACAGTATATTGGTAGTATTGTCAAGATTATAAGGGGGCTTAGGACTTGGGCCAATAAGCTGTGTAAGTGATGTTGCGAGACATGGATGCTATCTGCAAAAATCAATCGAAGAGGCTGTAGGACGCTATCTAGTTAAGTTTTGTTTTTCCTACCCAGAAATTATTGAGATTTGAGCTTCGGTCTAAACTCCTAGCATCCCCCCTTCAAGGCTCTACAATAGTCCCCTATATAATCCCCTTTACATAGCCCCCCCTTTAAGGAGTTTAGACTACAGCTCACTTGAGTCCTTGAAGCCATTGGCTTGGGTATGTCTAGCCACTACTCTGAGGTTTAGGGTTTAGGGTTTAGGTCCGGGCTAAAATCAATTGAAATTGGAACCCAGATATGGGTGCTGAGTACAAGGCAAAGGAGAGTAACGTGAAACAAATTCAACTTCCCTAAGTATGATTGCCCAGCTTCTACTTGGGATAAAATCCTATCACCAGTTCTAACTACCCTAGTCTCCAAAACAGTATTGAAAGCGCAGGTAAGACAACCATTGCTAGCCTAGCTCAGGCCGCCTTGTAAGGGTTGCTCTCGAAATTGTATTCAAAATGGAAACTAATATAGTATAATGAGGATAATGGAAAATAAAATGGAAACTACTATAAAGGGATTATATAGGGTTTGGGGCTTACTGTAGGGTTCGATAATGACCCAGGGTAGTGTTCAAAGTCCGGCAAGTCCAGGGATTAGGGTGAAGGATCTGTCATCCGGAAGCCCTCAACTTCTGGAGTGTACGTCTTCCAGTCCCATAGCTATAGTGAAGCTTAACTAGCTAGAACAGGTCTTGGGAATCCATTCTGTCTGCTATAAGGATTATTGGTGAATAATGGTGGTGATTATGAAGGCTTCCACTTCCGCTCTAAAACATGTGCGTAGTTTTGGAGGAAGAAATGTGGCGAAAAGGGGTTACGGCTAGGGTTCAGCTACTATGGCTAAGGGGTTTCCTCAACATCAATGTTCTTGATCCCTTGCCAAAAGTCCGCTTCTGAGTTTAGATCCACTTACATCCCCAACCCTTAACAAGCATGCTTGCTTTTGAATCTGCCATGCATGGGGTCGCAAATTGGAGAGTTTGAATCATAGAAGGGGTGGCTAGCCTGTAGTTTCGACGTATTTAGGGATGATCAGATTGTATATGTCACACAAGAAATTTCAGAAATACGTAGCCCAAAACTATCATCCCTTACCTATCCTAATGGCCTCCTTGTTTGAGTCCCTTGGCGAAATGCCTCCCGGCCAAGATTCTGAACTTGAAGACTAGAAGCAGGGCCCTGAATCATCGGGCTTGGACATACCTAGTATCTACCCTACCCTAAAGAATCCACCTCAAAAGGTCACGGGCCCTAAGCCGCAAACACTAAACTTTAAACCCTGAGACCCAACCTTAGAAATAGATTGCCCGCGGTGATGTCCTGTCCAGCTTTTGCAGCAGAGGGATCCATCGACCCGCCAGCGCATGCCCGAAGTGATTCCTTTGCCAGCAAGTTTGAAACCCAACAGGTTGCAAATATTCAAGATCAACACGCGCAGGATTTCGGCAACACCAACTGCAGGTGTTAGGGGAAGCATTGGGGTTCTCAAAATTAATAGGAGTATCCTGGCAGCCCGTGGTATTACTCTGAACCAAGAAATTCAGAGTAATCTTCAGAAATTTCCCGAATGAGTGCAACAACATAGTCGATCCCTTAGACCTGTCTCCGACAGAATAAAGCATTAGGAAGTGAGACTCGGAGACCCTGGATCTAGGTAGGTCTATTAGGAAACGCTCGTGGACTACTGTTATCTGCAACAGAAACTATGGGAGATGTAGATTATGAACTGGTATAACCTAATTGTGCTTCCTACTCAACTCTTCACGCCTTGGGAACACTGTTACAAAGCATGAGAGAATCCGCGCTCGAGGCCCACCCAAGCGAGAAAGCATGAACCACACAACACGTGGGGTAAAGCTTAGATGCACAAATCTACGTAATTTATGTATTCCTGAGTTGTCATTAAAATTGTCTCTTCAGACGTGTTGTATAACATTAGTCTCATGTTCCTCTACAAACCCGCTTCGAATTAAAGAGGGCCCTACGTTTCTGAAGTTTCGCTTCTCGCATATTATGCACTTGAATGTCTAAAGCCTGATTTACTTAGGTGCAAGAAGCTTACTGGCTTGCTGGCACGGAACATAGATTAGTTAAGTTACCATAATACGGATACATGTATAGTGCCCCTTAAGCAGATAGAATATTGGATACATGGGAATCCTATTCTAAGATACCCAACGCCATGTTCTATCTACTTACGAGGGCCTATATATGTATGAACGTATAGAATACCACGGTTTCTTGCTATGGCACATATCAGCTTTTGGGCTTTGACAGGAAGGCCCTTAAGGTCAAGGCAACGCCCTCGACCCCACAAGTAGCCTCCAAAAAGCCTGCTACCCCGAAATAGGACCTACATAGAGTTCGTTTAAGGGTAGTACGCGGTGTCTTGGCAGTCCCTTTAAAAGATGGAACTATGTGCCTGCAGATGTGGCAAGAAGGGGAAAGTTTTTGGGGAGTCCCTGTTTATCGAAACTTCCAAAAAACCTAAACCCTACGCCCTCATAAACCACAAACTTCAACCTTTTAAACCCTAAACCTGAGCCCTAAACCCTCAAATTATTCGCCCAGCCTAGCTGCGTCAGGCTCAAGGGCACGCACATGGCCATGGAGAGCTGGCGCAGATCGATGGATGGGCTTAGGCTTACTGTGTTACGGTTTAGGGTTTAGTGCTGACTCACAGGGGGTTGGTGACTGCTCAGGGCTTGTTGGTAGCTGAGGTCAGAGTCCGGTTCCATTGCACCAAGACTAAGCCATCAAGAACGCGCCCCCTTTTTAGCACCACCAAAGCACACAGGAAGTTTGTGTACTACGACTTGGTTTTAGGCTCCTTATTCAGGATATGCCTTGTTCTCGTGAAAAACTTGCATATAGTATACACGTAAACTGCTCAAGGGTCTTTACGTAGCCAACCACTTTAGCCAAAAGCAACGGCGAGGAAGCATACGGTTCAAGAAAAGGCCTGTACATCCAGGGTCCTGAGATCCACTCTAGGAAAACCTTTACACTGTTTGCCTGGCGCCCCATCATCTTCTCCGCTTCTGTGCATCAACGCTCCTCCTCATTTGCTGAAGGAGGGGCAAAGCAAATGTTATCCCGATGCACAGCCACGCTTCTAGCCCAATACCGGATCTCCATCCGGCGTTCTATAGTACAGGGGATACTTCTCAGCGCAGCACGTGCAGTAGGGGATACGTCTCAACTTTGCCTTATTTGCATTTCTCAGACCAAAACATTCTTGTCGAACGTGGATGCGATCTCCGTGTTCAGACATCACAAACGGGGGAGGAAAACATCTGAAGGAGTAGTTCCTCCGTCTAGCTTCTGCTTCTGTGATGTCATTCGGTCCGAGCATGGCTCTGTCTGGCTCCACCGGGTCATGTCCACCCACAAACTCAGGATGAGCTGCGCTGTAGACACTCGTTCCAGTGGAGAGGGGCTGATGACCTCCCTCCTCACCATCCAATGACGCCTCTGGCGTCAATGTGGCCAATTCCTCCCTCAAAGCTCTGGCCGTTTGGTCTCGGATTCTTAGGAGCCTTCTAGCCCTGAGTATCGCTGCTTCGTCCCTTTGGCAACACACCCTTTGCGCCACCCATCTAAGAAATTCCCACACAGCAAGCATTGCTAAACCACAAACCAAGATGCTACCATAGAACTCCATGCTCCCGTCGACTTGCAAGGGATCTTTGGCTTCTGGCTTTCGAGCTTCTGCGCCAGTCACTGTACTGCAAGCCATCAACACAAACAGCAGCTTGATCACAGCATCATCATTGATCCGAGTTTGCTCTGCTCCGCAATCGTGTAGGAACTCTGCGGCGGGCATCATTCTCCATAACTGCAGAAGTTGCTGCAGTCGCGATGCTGGCACCGGTTTGGTTCCAAGGTCTGCGGCCTGACTCTCCCCAGGCGTGTGCGCCAGCTCCAAGCGCCCTTCGGCGGTTTCTTGTCTCAAGAACCGGGCCCGGACACGCAAGTGCCTCGTGCGCCACGATCCTGGACTGGTCGAAGCCAACCCCAATGCCGCAGTATTATCCACTTTCATCCGGACACCAGTGTTTGGAACCACCTCTTCTATCCACGCCTTGATGGACAAGCCCTGCTGAAATCCGGCAACCACCTCGTACAACTCGGCTTCTGCTACCCAGAGGCTTATCACAGGTTGTTTTGCACTGCGCCAGGTCACAAAGGACCCGAACAGCGTGGTTGCTATGCAGCCATGGCTTTTTCCCGCTTGCGGCGCGTAAGTAGCGTCGGTGTATACTGTCACCGGTTCATCTATACCAACATAAGTGAGGCCAAGAGTCTTTGTTGCAGCTAAGTACCGCCTTGCAAGCTCCGAAAGCTTCAGAGCCATCTCTGGACTCCTTGTCGCGGCACTACACACATGCGAGGTAGCAAACGAAAGATCTGGTCTTGTCCTCGTGCTCAGCCACAATAACTTTCCTGCAGCCTTTTGCGCCATCCTGGTCAGCTCTGGAGATGGTGGGAGCTTCTCCTCTCCCTCCTCGTCCGGGAACTCCGGCGGCATGAGCTCTCGGGTTGCGGGAACCTTGGAAAGCGGCCCATCTTCAGCTTGATATTCTCGAAGGAGATCCTCAATGTACCCTCCTTGGCTGATGTGGAAGAAGGTGAACTTACCCTCGATCTTGCACCGGAGCTCCATACCCAAGTACCTTACGGGCTTCTCCCTAACAAATTCAAGGGCAGAACATTTCCAACCACTAGACTCACCCTCTCCACCCTCAGTCACCGAGAGGTACAACGCCTTGATCACTTCTTCATCCCCAAGAAACATCACATCGTCCACGTATACGATGATCAAAGCCAGGGCCTCGTCCTCGGCAAACTCTTCAAGCATCTTTGCAGAGTCATTCTTCACAAGCTTCCAGACTGCCGCATCAGTCTCCAGCTGGATCAGACGAAAGGTCTCCTTCCCAATCTTAATCTTGGCATTCCGGAACCGCTTGTCTCTGAATCCACCCCAAAGACGAGGAGCTTCTCTTCATCCATAGAGGAGCCTTTCCAAAAGGTACGCTGTGCCAGGCGGTATGCATCCGGCTTCCACCAGAATCTTTGGAGCCAGGACGGCGTATCTCGTATCCGATTCACTGATCGGTGTCAAAGTAAAAGCTTGGTTGATATCAGAGATGGCTGCCAACCACCTCTTCTTTGCTGCGACTGACAGCGCACACCTCACGGACTCCGCGTTGGCCGCCGCGGCGTACACCTCCACTTCGTTCTTTATGAAGTTGCCACAGATAACCATTCGCGCTTTCCTCTTGAACCATGCCGGCACGAACTCCTCCTCAGGGCGCACCTCATTTCCTTCAACAGGGTCAGGAGGTTTAACAGTACGCACTGTCTTTCCCGGCACAATCACGAGCTCGCCCTTTTCCTGGAGGTCCTTTGCCTTAGCAAGCGGTATCCTTTTCAAGGTTCCATTGCCCTCCAGATTGCCAATCTCTTTCTCCAGACTGGGGATCCACTTAACTAAATGTCTCTTCACCTCCGGCAAGGCCACGGTGTGGGTCACAGTTAATGGCCCCTTCAAGTTCTCAAGCAATTCCTCCACGTTCTCCGTGTAGAGGTCCTCGCTGGTTGCTTTCTTTAAGGCCACATCCGGAACCACCATGAGCTTAGAGATCATAGTCTCCCGAGCAGCCCGCTCATCTTGCCTTAGGCGATTGCGATAAAACTCAACCACATCCTCGAGCTTCTCCAACATCTCTGCATGTCGATGATCGAACTCCAGGCCGTCCTGCTCACGCTTGGTTTCGATGTCAAGCTCTTCCTTCATGAGCTCGGTCAGCCATTCCAACCTCCGCCTGGTTCCTGCCTTTTCGTCCGCCTCCAGGGGAAATACTGGTTCTTCCACCAAACGAACAGGAACTGATTGGTGATCCGGAACATACTGCATCTCCCACGCCAGCTTCATGTTGACTCGCCCTCCAGGAACAACGATGCAATCTTCCCGCTGTCCACCAGCGGCTGGACTTGCCTGATCTCTGATAGTAGATGAAGAGGACGGTCGTTGTTGCTGACTTGGTTGTTGTCCTGGTTGTTGTCCTGGATCTAAAAAGTATGCATTCAGTTCAGGGTCTGGTAAAGGTACTCGAGGCCTGGGTTGACTTTCAAATGTGCTTATAGTTCGCAACGAACTTGCCGGTCCCGAACTGGATGAAGTGAACCCCTGCTGAGCAAGATACGCCATCTGCTGGATCCATTCACCACGATCTTCTGGGCTCCCTGGATTGACCAACGTGCTATCACCTTGATTCGCCTCAGTCACTGCGGTTCCAGCTATATTGAACCCTGACCCTGCTGTGTCAGGATTTGGCCCTGCTGTGTCGGGATTTGGCCCTGCTGTGTCGGGATTTGGCCCTGCTGTGTCGGGATTTGGCCCTGCTGTGTCGGGATTTGGCCCTGCTGTGTTGGGATTTGGCCCTGCTGTGTGGGGATTTGGCCCTGCTGTGTTGGGATTTGGCTCTGCTGTGTGGGGATTTGGCCCTGCTTCGCCGCTGGATCCACTCACGACATCCACGGAGAAGATTTCGCCATCGTCGCATTCAACTCTAACTGTAGCGACTTTAACATCCTCCCCCGGAACCACAACACCAATCGTTTCCAGCTGTTTTCGAGCTTCCGAACCCAACTTCGCCCAACTGCCAATGGTGTGCCCCACCACCAACACTCTATCTGGACCTTCTCCCAAAATAGGTTGATGCCATCTTTGAGGGATAACCTTCACAGGCCCTTCCACACTCATTTTCTGCCCGGGCACCTCCTTCCCGTCCACCTCCCGAAACTCAAAGTTGCCATAGAACTCATCCCCGAACTTCATTTCCTGCCATATTGCGCTTCCTTTCCCAACTTTTAGGGGGGAAACCAGATTGAAAGACCCCTTGAAGTTAAAGATGTCCCGGTGTAACGGCATGACCGCGTTCTTGGTCAGGACGACGGAGGTGAAGACCTCGCCAGGGAAGTCTATCTGCACCAGTTTAGCGGCCTTTGCCGCCACCTCTTTGAACTCCATGGCGGCTTTCGTCACACCAACCACCCCTCCATGTTGGAAAGCTCCGAAGGTGACGTAGCATTGCCCCGCATCCTGATTTCCTTGCAGCTGGGGTCTCTTGGCCTTTGCTTCTTTGGATTCCCAAACCTCGCTGTTCAGGATCTCCTCGACCAACTTCTTCCTTTCTCCAGAAGGTTGTCCTGCAGCTCGTCGAAGTACCGGACGATCCAACGGTTTCTTGCCTGTTATTCGAGTTGTCGGCTGAGGAGGTTCTTCGATGAGCTCCTCCTCCTGGTTGGTCACGCGGGTCTTTCCGGTGACCCTCCTTGTAGGCGGCGGGTCCACTGCCTCAAAGTCTCCAGTGTCCACACCCTCGTTCTCGTCCAGAACATTCACGGCCTCCCTCATATGCAAAGTGCGGAACCAGGTGCCGTCCTCGAGTTTGATGACAAAACCTTCACGCACATCTTCGGCGGGACCAAGAAAGACACCTTCCACCCACCTTTTGTCGAACGGGCCCAGGTGCTCCTCCTTGGATCGGACCCAAACTTTGGACCCAAACCTTATTCCCGGAGCTTTCTGCCCCATGACCCTTTTGTTGTGAAGAAGGCAGGCGTGCTTCATAGCGCATGGCCAGTACGACTTACCCAACTGCGCATCTTGTAGAAGGGCTCTTGCTCGACATTTCAACCACTTAACATGGTTCTCGGCAACCGCGTTCTGAGAGGGCGCTAAACCTTCAGTGTAGGTCTGGTAAATGTCTCGCTCCCGACACCATTTCCTCAGCTGCTTCGTCCGGAATTCTTTGCACGGTCACTGTGGATCCTGGCCAAAGGATAACCGGCAGCTCGCAGCGAAATGTAGAGGTCTTGAACCGCCTCAAGGATATCTTTTCCTTTATGATTCTCCAAGGGGACCACAAAACGAAGAGTTTGGAACTCCATTGGTTTCTTGAGATCTCCAGCAATGCGAAGCCACTCCTCCTCCTGAGCATCAGCGCCTGGATCTTCGGCCAAGTCACCTGGGCCTGGCTCATCCTCATCCTCGCCCTGCTCCAAGAAGTCCAAGTCTTCCTCCAAGTCGGGCACAGGAGCATCTTCGGGGACCCCGTGGTCTTGGGAAACACATACGTTGCTGCCAAAGCGAACCGGTATTTGCCCCCCTTTCTCTCGTCTTCTCCTACATCTCGGAAAAGGCCCGCAACGTCCAGACTCATCACATAAGCGTCCCTGTGGAGGACTTTCCGCGCCCGGTCTACCCGTTCCCGAAGCTGAGAGACAAACCGCACAGTCCCTTCGATAAGGCCAATGTCCAGCTTCCACATGAGCCTTCCACTCTGCCAGCTCCTTCTCGGACATGACCTTATTCACTGCCACAGGGAGCAGCGCTGCTTGCTGCTTTGCCCAAACGTCCAAGGCTCTCGCGATTTCCGGTTGTCTCCTTCAACTAGGCCCTGTTCATGCTGGCTCAACCCTTCCAGCCCCCACAAACTTTCGGCTGATCTCACTGGCTTGGGGGCATTTGGTTGACCTGGAACTTCGCGATGCCGAAGAAGGGTAAAGGTACGGCAGGGCGGTCCTCCAATGACCGCTCTGATATGAGACCTCCACATTCTTCAAGTCCATACCCGCAATCAGGTCAATCTCCAAGATCTCGCCCTTCACCGCCTTGAGCGGGTCATCGGCCACTCCTTTTCCGGAGAACAAATGAACCACCCATTCCCTACTTCGCCACAGCTGTCTT
The DNA here is from genome assembly GCA_905231905.1 of Symbiodinium pilosum. Taxonomy (NCBI): domain Eukaryota; class Dinophyceae; order Suessiales; family Symbiodiniaceae; genus Symbiodinium; species Symbiodinium pilosum. The sequence continues at coordinate 165,740 of CAJNIZ010023780.1, read as the reverse complement.
CTTTTGCACGATTCAAAGGCAGCCGCTTCAACAGCAACCACGCCTCTTTGTCCGTCTGTGGGAATGCCTCAAGGATCTTCACCTTCTGCTCGGCAGGGATCTCCTTCATGAAGGGTGCCGAGAACACAGCCCGGATGCCATGCTCCTTCATTCCTAATCCAACATACTTGCGCAAGTGTTCCTTCCAGCTGTCGGGCCTATAGTCCTTGGCGGTCTCGATAGCCGTCTTCAGAGTGGACAGGGAAGCCATAGCCTCCTTGACTTTCTCGGTCTCCAGCTCCGCGATCAACCTCAAGGCGTCACACTCCCGAACTTCCCGACATGTACTCCTCGTGAAGACCTGTATGGAAGGCCTTGTGGGGCGATATAGCCGACAACCTTTGTGGTTCCACACGAACTCGTACCCAAGGGTCTTTACGAGACTACCCAATGGGACTATCGGCTGAGTCTCTGACGACTCGTTGGTCTCCCGCAAGCACCACACTTGTCTGCTTAGCTTCCTCCAATTCCTTAGATGACCTCGCTGCCCTCAATGGGTGGGCTGCCCCACTATCGATAAGTCCATACTTGCCGATGACGTCTCCGAGCGGATCTTGAATTGAGGACAGCCCGGCTGGTTCAAGAAGGTGCAGCGCCCTTATCGTGGGGGACTTGTGGTCTATGAACGCCTTCATCATCCTTTGGGCCTCTACCAACAGCTGATCTACCTGGGAGCTCTGACTTTGGGCCTCCGCTGTCACAGTCGTAGAAGGAGTAGAGGCGGTGGTCGTTGCCTTGTTGGTCTTGGTCTTCAGCTC